>JBBMOE010000033.1:6196953-6250420 GCA_037975065.1 Chaetodon trifasciatus
AGGGAGAGGGAAGGCAGAGGGGGAGCAGGGTGGGAGAGAGAGGGCTGAGGGAGAGGAGGGAGGAGGAGGCGGCAGGGGAGATGGGGAGGAGGCATGAGGAGAGAGGGGAGAGGGGGACAGGGGAGGCAGATGGATAGGGTTGGGCCTCTCCTGTTGCTCACAACCCTGAGACTCCACAGAGTCCACTTTAACTGCCACCTGCAACATACAAACACACCTTCCTCATTAAATCTGAACATAAACACTGCAATACATGAATGTGTCTGTCTATGTAACTACCTGGACAGGTGATTTGGGGTCTCTCACCTGTCTGTGCAGGGCCCGGGGGGAGGGGCTGGGTGTGGGCGGGGCGATGCGGGGCAGGGTGAGGGTGGGAGGTGACCGGGGGTGAACGGGGGAAACGTCCGGTACCTGCAGCAGTGCGCGACTGTCACATGGCTGAGAGTGGACCGACGTCACTGAGCCTGAAGGTACAAATGTGAAGCGTTTGAGTCACGCACACGGTACAATCACGTGTACACACTCTCAACGCAAACACATGCGGTTTTTGCAGAAAACACATGCATATTTGGGCATGTACAAAATTACATACATACATACTGACTACTTCCTGTCACTTAGGATAATTCATTATATTTGAGCAATGTGGATGTGTAATATCACTAACACTTTATTTTGATAGAAAATTTGGAATTTGAGCAACAAGAATTCAGTTAAATTCCTTAAATTATAACTTCGGACTCATTTATGACAAATTTTCCATCAAAATTAAGCGTCTGAATGGAAAGTCATTAGCACAAACAGTAGGTTGCTCATCACAACTGAGTAAAGCAGCAGCACTGAGCTGACTGTCAGGATAGAGTCACATAAGGTCAGTTTGCTGGTTCTAATATTCTGCATTAGATCCTGGTTGCATACAGCACTCTAATGAGTCATGACAGTTAAGCCCAAAGTAGAAAGCTCTAAATACAAGCGTGACTGCAAAGAGATGAGGAGGAGGAGGTAACTCCATCCTCAATTCAGTCTGTGTTGGATAACTGCTTTGAGACTGTGTGTAACCAGGGTCTGAGGCATTCTGCACACACAGGTCAATACAGTTGTGAGTTCAGATGCTCACACAGTAAAACAGGTTAAAGACATTGCAGCAAAGTCAGAGTTAGATCTTAAACAAGTCCATCTTCAGTTAGTACTTCTAGGCCAAGCTGTGAAGCCACTTGATTATAAATTTAATGCTTTAAATCTTAAATAGCAAACAACAGACAGAGCACCACAGCTGTGATGATTACTATCTTTATGTATACAGTTGTCTGACTTTGCAGCTTGGCCATTAAGTTGTCTGTCATTCTCGTCGAGTATTCAGCCATTCCACAGCTGAGCAGATGAGCCCGTGTGAAGGGTGCAGGGATTCACATGAACCAGCTCATCCACTACAGTCAGTACCTTGGGACAGAGCTGGGCCTGTCCACAGCCTGGCCACAACATGCCATTAGAATCTGACTGCAGATAAAACAGTGCTTGTCAGTGCTTAGACTCGTGTTCTCAGCATGTTCATTCTGCTGCTAAGTTCTCTTGTGTCTTGTTTTGCTTTGTGTTTAAAGACCCAAGCTGGAACCGGAGAGAAAAGCACCATGAACAGACAGACTTCAGGATGATAAAAACAACAGTGCTCTGGTTTTGCTAAATTCACGCATAAAACTGATTGATTGTAGAAATATGCACTCTTTTTATAACACATTTAAATCATCAGTGCTGCAACCAGTTGCATTTCGAAATAATTGTGTTTGGAGCTCTTGACCCTGTGTAAATAGCTCGTCCATTATGTTGCAGTTGAATGTTAGCAAATTAATCATTTGCAATGTGCGCGGTACCCTGCTTTTAACCCTTGGTTGGCATCGTGAGCATCCAATAGAGGAATTACAGGATTTGCGTGGGACTGATTGGTTGGTGTCTACCGCTGTGGACTGCCAACTTGCAATGCCATTTTTATGGTGTAAATGACAGCTGTTATCCACATACACTGGGGAAAAAAATCAAGATTTTCAATTTTGGGATAACATAAACAGTCCTATTTTTTTCCAATTTGGCAGTGCTCCAAAATTATCCAAGAATCCCAGTTTGGGGCTTTAAAAGCATGAGAAACCTGTAGTATCTTAACACATATTTGTCTCAAATGTAGACTTAGGAACAACTGGAGGACCCAAGACTACATGCAAAGCACATACTTTAAATTTCAGTCCTTCATTAAAATATAATTCTAGCTTTAGTCAGGTGTGGCTGGAAGCATTTATTTTAGTTTGGTGCTTGAAGCATGCATCATGGAACAATCTTCGTCCATGTGAAGTTTATTGAATAGGATTAACATCAGTGTCCGTTAGAACAATATCAGTGGCTGTCCAACATTAACACAAGTTAGAGCACCAAAACTCTAGGCTGATCTCATGTCTTATATTTCAATCCGGAGCAGTTACCTGAATGCTGGTGTTGGGGACTGAGCTCTACCTCCTCCAAAGGGTAGGGGGCGCTGGAGGGCCGTACAGGTCGGAACATGTAGCTGTCGTTGGGCAGAGAGTGCATCCTGGATACAGACATCTTCCTTGGAGACAGCAGGTCCTGGTCACCGTACTGCACCTCTTCCTCCTGCAGGGGGAGACAGACACCACGCAGCCTCAGCACTGACTGTCTTTACGCAGTAAGACTGCCTATTTCAACACACACAGTGTTACAATGAACGACTGAAATGAAAGGACATATTGAGAAACGCGTGCAGCCAAATTCTGCTGATTAACTAATGAGGTAATGGTGTTCCAACCTGTCCAGGAGAATGTGGACATGGCCCAACGTAGGTCCCTCCCGCTGAGCTGTTGTTGGAGGTTGTGCTTACTCTGCGCTGCCTCTCCATAGCCATCTCCAAGGCGATCTCTGCATCCATCTCTGCATCCTCTTTAGCCTCCTGCAGAAGAACATGTATTTTTCTTTCATGACAATATTTTACAGCAAATGTTGATATCAATTGAAAAAGTGTCGAATTAAGTCCAAAACAAGGGCAAACCAATATGAGTGTCATGTGGAAGTGCATCATACGTATGTCTCTAGTCGTCTGGTTATTGACTGTACGTATAGTCTTTGTTCCCACTTTTACCAGATGAGTGTATATATGTCTGCAGCTGTGCACTCTCTACTTAACGTACCTTGTTGCTTTCCTCTAGATGTTTCATCAAAACAGCCACCACGACATTGACCAGCACAAACTGGGCCATGAGCACGAAAGTGACAAAGTAGATTGGAGAGACCAAGGGCAGGTAGGTGAGACAGTGGCGGTCCTCTGGACGACATTCCCTTAACGTGTCCTTAAAAGACACAGAGACACACATATACATCATCAGTTATTACAGACGGATACGCTGTCTGCCCAATACACCAGAGGTTAAATTACAAAAGCTTTGATATGTTAACTCTTTAGAGACCTCGTTAAGAATTTGAGGGGAAACGGGGACAGTGGGAGTGATGTAGGGCAGCAGAGTGTGTGTTGAACATGCAGCTGATGTAGCACTTTAATTTATGCAGTGCAGGTTGGCATGTGCAGGACTGATCTAACAATAACTGAACAGCTCTCTCCCTTGTGAGGAATCTGCAGCTTGCTAAATGTAAGCGATGACAAACCAGTGTTATGAGGCGCTCGCTTCTAAAAATGAAAGTTGGAGAATGTGTATTTTAAAAAGGTCTCAGCTTACAAATTAGGATAGAACATTTACATAATGGGGAAACGAGGGCCTTAAATTTCTCTAAAACAATGCGTCTTTAATGATGCTGCTGAAGTTTAGATAAATAAAACCATACTTCAGTGAATGATCCCTCCCCTCCACCACTCAAATTAAACTTCACTTTAAGTCTCTGTATGAAATCTCATCATTTTACACTCATGAGTGATTCCTCTCTGTGTTTTGTCTCATCTCAACAATTAGTGTAAACGGGCATAAGTCACATCACAGATGTAACATTAGGGCACCATTACTGTAAATCCACAGTCTGACTGTTTTCATCTGAATGAAACCAAAACGTAGCCAAATATGTATGACGTAAAGAGCCAAATATACAAATGTGAGTTTTTCCTCAGCATGAAGATGTGTTTATTTGTATCAGTTTAGGTGTATGAAATGAAGAAAGAGACAAAAATAAAAAGATAGAGACATAAAAATTGTAAAAGCTTTGAGAGAAAGAAAAGGTGGGTTTGCTGTAGAGGATGACAATAATGATGGAAACCCTGGACACTGACTGCTGCCGCTGCTGACGCGGGACTGTGGTACGACTGGGCAGAGGTCAGGCTGTATGGTTCCATGATGTTACAAGATTATTCTGTCTGCCTTGGGCCACCTGCACATTTCTGGGAGGGTGTGGACCTGCTAGAGGTCAAGACCTTTTCAGGTCCAGTCCCTGAGCTTGTTCTGGAGGCATGGTCTGTTTTTCAAAGTACTGTTTAAATCTCAGTGACCTAGTCCTCTGTCCTTCAGTACAAGCTGCAACAGCCCCCTGCTGCTGCTAGTGGCTGAGCCAAGGGTGCAGCCTTATCCCCACACCCCAAGCATGGGGTGGAATAAATTTAATGCACTTATTACTCCAAATAAAAGAAACATTCAAGTTAGGGAAGAAGGGGAAAGTATGTATAGATGAAAGCATAAAAAAGAGATAAAATACAAAAAAAGTGGGTGGATGAGAGGACAAATATGATCTCTTTTTAAGCAGTGGGTTAAATCTACAAAGTGTGAGGTGAGCTGTGACAGCCCTGTGCTGGAATTTAAGAGGCATGACTGTCATTGGATTCTATCAATTTCCCCAAATGTTCCAAATCAATATAAATTCAACAATATGTTCTGAAAAATCTGCCAGAAATTAACTACAGATTACAAATAATTCATATTATCCTGGCTGTTTAACAAGAGGTTATTCTCAATTAGCATAGCTTAGCTTAGGACGATTCTATCTTACATCACATGTTTTTAACACAGTAAAAGTCAAGATGTGAAAGTGTTGACATTGCTCAGCTGTAAGCCACTTTATTATTTCATAATTGGTTTTGGAGGTCATTGCTCTCTCTGTGGTCATGAGATAATCTTGTCATCATTTGTGTGTGTGTGTGTGTGTGTGTGTGTGTGTGTGTGTGTACTCATACTTTCATAATCCCATTCCAGTTGTCTCCAGTGGACACTCGAAACAGTGTGAGGAAGGCCATCCCAAAATTCTCAAAGGTTGCGTGACGGCTCAGACCCTCACACGGGTTGTTGTCGTTGCACTCTAATGAACACACAAACATACACAGGCATGAATCCACCACGCTGTAGACATGACGCTTAGAAAAAGGAGAATCAGCAGGGATAAAAGTGAGTATAAATTATCATGTAAGTATCCCAGTCATGAATCCGAGTGCAGTGAAGGCACCAAACGCACAAAGAGCTGCTAAGCAGTGTGTCTCTGTGGACCTGACAGAGAGGAGATAGCTGTCTTCTGGAGGACAAGAAGAGTCTCTATCAGTATCAGGGTCAATTTGACAGAAAGCCCTCAGGAGCCTGTTAACAGAATCATAACAGCCAGCAGAAGATCTCTTCCTTTGTTCACAAGCCCAGGTCACATTAGCAGGAAGCTAGAGAGGAGGGAGACAGTCCTTTGAGTATTATGCGCCTTGTTTCTTAGTCTAAGGATCAAGCAGCAGGAGAAAAATGAGAGCTTTTCAAAATGAGTGTGTAGCTCAGAGGAACTGAATAAAGTCACTTTCCACAGTAACACATGGAATCAAACTTTACCCGTAAAGCTCCTCATGCGAGACGGGACTACCCAATCAGCAGAGGCAAAATAATGATGCTATCATGAGTTTTATGAAATATAAAAAGAACCAGCATGATTAAATATTTGAATGGAAAACGTGTGTTATCAACAGTTCCTCCAGTAGCCAGAAATAACCTCTCTCCAATTCTGAGTCACAGCCCGGTGGCAAGAGGATGGGGGCGGGAACGGGGATTCAGGTTTCAGGAGATCAGTGATTTAGATTCAAACTGCAACACATTGAAGAGCAGCTGTGCTCAAAGTACCTGCTATAGGCCCAGCAGCTTCAATCCAACGCCGTGACTATAAACATTCAAACTCTTCTTTTAATCCCCTTTCATATTTTATCACTTTCTCTTATCTGTTGAGCCTTCAGCAGACACCTGGGTCACAGAGTCCAGACCCTCAGAGTGCCAACCTACAGTGTCATCCGTGTCTTAGGCCTCTCAGACTGTGATGAGTGTCTTTGAGGGAAGACAGACTTCATGAGCCAATTAAGCCTGTTATTGGTGGCCGGTTATTTCAGCGCGCACCCACACTAACCCCCAAAAATCTCACACGAGTGGAGGCCTGTAATGCTTTGTATTCTGTGCCAGCCTACATATAATCAGACCTCTGATGGAAAGAGTGAACTTCATTTACGGAAAAACCTTTCAAGGGAAAGAGACGTGTTTTGAATGTTGTTTAATAAAAAATTCAATCAGCGTGAACTCCCTGAAACCTCTCGTAGCTTTCAAAATGTCTTCATACTGTAACCTCCAGTGAAAATTGGCTCAGCACAATGTGACAGTCTCGAACGTGACTGTGGATGTTAGAGTAATAATGTTTCTTGATCCTCGCTGAGCCATGCTGCAATATTCTGCACCAAACCTCTCTTCAAGCCTGGACCAAAACATAAGTCACTCCTTCATCTTTATAGGTTTGAGAACAGAGCGTTTAAAGTGAGGCACCGATGGGGAAAGAAGGCGTTCGACACATCCAAAAGCTTTTACAGCAGCTTGACAAAAGCACAAACGGAGAGGGATTTTTACTTCATAAAACTGCAAACCAGACATCCATTTGTTTGCCCGATGCGTCGAGCGGAAACATAATAACATTTCACAGTAAGCAACCTCTTCATCACCAAGTTGTTTTCATTTTGTCCTCCCAGTTGCCTTTTTTTTTTTTTGCTAATCCTCTCCTCTCACACATTGTTCCGCTCTCACAGTAAATGAGCTGGATGGGGCCGGCCTACTGAGGGAGCCATACGTAAATGAAAGTGATCATGCAAATGTGATCTTCTCTTGTTAGACGCAGGCCTCTGATGTGAGAGTGGTGGCGACAGAGAGAGAGACAGATGGGGCCGGAGAGTGAGGATTCAGCTGAGACAGTTAAGGCGGGGAAATTTGCTGTAAGTCGTGACTGTGGTGGTAATGAGTGGATTCAAAAACCTTTTCTGCTGAAGCTTGTAGACCGCGCTACATGTGTGTGTGTGTGTGAGTTTACTGCAAGTAGTGTGACTGACCCAGTTTGCCAAAGAGCTCCACTCCCAGTGCAGCATAGATGAAGAAGAGCAGCATGAAGAGGAGACCGAGATTTCCCACCTGGAAGCGATACGCATGTTAGATCTCCCTTTGCACATGAACACTACAGTGTGAATGTTTAAAGCTGCAGAGAAACAGAAAACATGATCATTTATTTCACTGTGTTTACTGAATTTCACCCAAACCCATCTATGAATTATAAATGAAAAAAACATATTTCTAAAAACGTCTCATACCGACGTGCTTGCTGTTTGATACATGCTGTAAATTTCAGGCTCACACATGTGAAAAACAAGTCAGATGATGTGATTTATAGACATTGCTCCGATTGAAACTGGGATTGTGCACACTGAGGGCTGTGGGGTATTTGGTTGATGTCAGGTGCTGTCACAGAAAATCCGCATTTATTTACCATGTTGCCTAAATTCAGTTTTATTCTCAGACTTAATTGATCAGCTGCCTGGAGGACATCACTTTTTAAGTCTTTCTTGTGTTTTCAGTGTTTCTGCCATTCGGAAATCACTGAAAGCTTTGGCATTTTCCATCACAATCTGCGTTATTGACAGCAGCTTTCGGCTCAGCACACTGAGAAATCTGCTGGTGGAGCTGAAGCGCTATAAAAAGCAGCCACCATGAAGGCTTTTTGGCCAAAGCCTGCGAACCTAACGCACTTCCAGCGACTCCATCAGCATCCTACCGTCAGAGAGTTCAAAGCGCGTTGTCTTTTATCCTGTTCGTTAAGATCCGTTCCTGTGCTCTCCGTGTCCTGGTGGTTACAGAGTACTGAATGTGTACACTTGACATTTAGAAAATAGCATAACAATGGAGTCTGTCACTGCATGTGCATCACAGTCTTTGGTGCAGCTGCTCTTTGCCTCGAAGAACTGTGCCAGGCAGCAGCACAGAGAGAGAGAGAGGCCTGAGATGCTCCCATGACATCCGTGGACGTACTTTAAAAGGAGCGTGTGTTGACTGGTTAGAAAAAGCACCATTGAGTAACATCAGGGAGGAAGCTGGCCATACAGTCTGACTCGTAAACAGCTCAATGATGAAGGTGCAGTCCATGCAAAGATGCTGTATGAAGCGATCTTCTCTTTCAATCATTAATTGAACTGATTTCTTTGAAGCCTCCATGTCCTCAGCTGCACCATCTACTTTTATGGCGCCCTCACACATTTGAGCACATGAGCAACAAAACAGATCATTACTGCTCAGCTGCTGAGAGCCGTCGGATTATTTTTAATATCTTCAAATGTTAAGACACTGATCAATGATGGTGCTTTCCTTTGAGTGTGTTTGGCATTTACTATCGCAAACATTTAATAACAGAATCATCTGTAGAGGAGGCAAGAGAGGAAATGTACAAAATGAGAAATTTCAGGGTCAGAATACAAATTTGAACGTGGACGGATATGACTTGAGTTAAATATTCATCGACAAACATGAATCTTTCAGGGAGCTGTCTATTCTGAATAAAACCTTCATATTCACCCTACATTCACACGAAAAAGAAATCATAAATAAAACAAATCACAAAATCACTCTTTGGCGTTTGAGACCCCACAGAGCTCGTGCTTACCTGTGGCAGCGCTTGCATGACGGTATCCAGCAGAGCTCTCATCCCTGTAGCCATCTTCAGAAGTTTCAGCACTGCAGGGAAACAGGGAGGCAAGTCTTAAGCAGCTAGTCGTCGCTGGCTTCAGTTGGCCCCATATGCTGCAGAATTTACGATGGCACGGCACAATACTAACTCAGCGGGGAGGCACTTGTACTGTATTTACTGTGAGAAGCCGGCAGGCATCTGTGACATATTGAATTTAATGCTGAATTCACATGAATACACAATATAGAACAAGGACATTTTTGGAAAGAGAAAATTTTATCCTCGCAATTTCAAAGGCTTCTTTGAAGGTTCAGACTCAGGTTTAAGAATGAGGTTGGAACCATGTTTAGGTTAGGGTTAGGGTTCAAGGCAATTTGTGACTGTTTTTTGTCTGATAATGATAACATGTAATAACATGTATGTAATATATGTAATAATAATATGTAATAATATGTTTTGCAGTGTAGGGAATGCATTATGTCAACGGGGGACCTCACAAAGATAGGGGAACGAGCATTTGTGTGTGTGTGTGTGTGTGTGTGTGTGTTTCTACCTCGTGCTATTCTGAGTACTCTCATGATTCTGATGATGGTAGGATTTATGGGCAGTGCTGCGCTCATTTTCAGCTCCTCCAGCGTGATGCCCATGATGGACAACGCCACTATAGCTATGTCCAGCTGATTCCACCTAAACACACAAATAAACGCACACAGAAAAAAACAAAAAGAGTCATCCCCTGGTTCACTACGACAAAGCACAAAGCACACATGCAACCTCTGCAGACTCCCTTGTTGGTTAACTCTGAGCTGCACCAGGGCGCCCTGAGACAGATGAATACTCTCACCATCCAGGGCAGTGTACTGACAATGTGGGGTTACCTAAGCAACAGTTCAAGGGCTGTACATGTAGTTACTATTTCACACCACATATATTGCAATTAGTACAAAATGATAATAATTATACCATTTTCAAGGAGGCGGTGTTGTGCGTGATCACTGTGTTACCTGTCTTTGAAGAACCTGTGTATGCCGAATGCCACAAGCTTGAGCAGGGCCTCAATGACGAAGATGAAGGTAAACACGTAGTTGCAGTACTTCAGAACCTCCTCTAAATACTGAACGGACAGACATAGAGAGAGAGTTAACTCCCAGCATTTGTTTTAATTTGGAGAATAAAACATAGAACATGTTAATAAAACTAAGGAATGTGTGAAAGTTTTATTGTAGGTTAAGCAAATTATATTCAGGTTCAAGTTTATTAAAGCAATTTTAAATTAAACTACAGAAGAGTTACCAGTTTAAGCTTTTTCATACCTCTACCTTCAGGTAAATACAATGTGTCTGTGTGTGTGCATGTGCAGAAACATTACCTGTGGCTGATTGTAGTGTTCAATGCTCATGGTGAAGACATTGATGCAGATGATGAAGGTGATGAAGAGATCCAGGTAGTGGCTGGTACACAGTGTGTGGATGGACAGACGCAGGGGAGAGTAATCGGCATAGTAAGGCCTCTGCTTGGCCTCTGGAGCACAAAAACACACGCGCAAACAAACATATTGCAAAGACGAGGTGAGAAGGGACGAACGGACGGAGCGCCACCGTGAGTAGCTCTGCTCTGAAAAATTTAAGTATGACATGTGTGCGGTGGTGTGCAGAGGATGGTGCGGGGGCAAAGGGAGGGGAACCGCCACTGCACTTTTTGCTCATGCAGCTCCTTCTTACACCTTTATTCAACCAAAATATGCTTGCATCTACATGGGATTCAACTGTATTTTGCCCTTACACCACATCAAAGGTGCCATAGACTGGCATAACTGCCCTGTACTACTGAATGAGCTCCAGTTATAAGCCTGTGGCGGTGTCCCTTTCTCTCCCTGCCCCACAGACAGTCTGTGCACACCACTGCCTGTGAGGTATGTTTAAATAAGAGAGGACATGAGAGTCACAGGTAGGCTACAGTATATTATTCAGTTCATAATTTGCAAACAGGATCTAAATGGATCAGATGTTAAGATGGACTGCAGTTCATTCGCTCAAATGACTCCCTCCCTGATAGATTTTCCTCACTAATCCTAGCCACCTGGTTTTATGGTAAGTTATGAAAACCCCAGTTTGAGGACAGCGTGTTTTAGATGCTACATGCAGGTACTGCACCTGCTCACATGAAACCATAATGTCTCATTATATGTTTTTTTTTTTAATCCCTGGTGTGGTACCACAAGAAGAAACCAGGTGTAACTACCTCATCTGGGAGTTGTTGCAAGGCCTTTTTGTTAGTTTCAGTGAATCTCTCTCCTCCTAGTCATAAATAAATCCTGCATTGGACTAAAAGAAGTGGCTGAATGCTCCTTTAATGGGAGCATTTTAACAAACCCCATTGCCTTTCCCATAAATTTATTCTCACAAGGGTAGAGAGGTCTCTGCTGTGTATAAATGAGACATTAAAGTCTCCATTATGACCCAGACTGCAGTCTATACTTTTTGACAGGTGTGTTACTGCTTCTTAGAAGGGAGCCGTGAGAGGGAGTACGGCCTCTGAATAACAAGCACACTTTAAGCGTGAGCTGTTGTTTTGAATTAGATGAGTAATAATAATCATGACTGAGTAATATCTGACTTTCATTAAAAGGTGCCCACCATGTAAACATGTGCACTCACATGTCCATATCTGATGACTGATGATTGTGTGTGTGTGTGTGTGTGTGTGTGTGTGTGTGTGTGTGTGTGTGTGTATGTGTGTGTGCGTGCATGTTAATGTCAATCTCCCAAGTACATCATGCTTACATGCCTTTGATGTAAAGGATAATGTCTGGGGCTGAGAGGGGCTGCGCAGGGAACGTTCAACAACACACTTTTTCACAAACAGTCACAACTGAATGATGTTTCTGAGTAAGACTCTTTGGCACGATCACTATTTATTGTTTTTCACTTATTCAAATCTGTCTATCCAGATTGCTTCACTGACTCTATTCATTTTAAACACTGCAGAACGTGACTGTGATGTTGAACGCACACTGGAGCCACTCTTGATGACATCACTGCAGTTATTTTTAAGCCATCAGAAAAATCTCAGTAGTCTAAAACTTTTCTTTTCTTCTTGTTTTTTTTTCTGATTGATGAGTTGACTGATTGCGTGGCATGGAGTTTTTCCTCTGAGACAGCTGATTAGATTCCATTTGTCTGGACCTTCAGCAGTTTTAGACCAGTGAGACATGTTATTAAGACAAGATGAAAAGAGCGGCGCTCTGCTCACACCATATACTGCCTTCTAGTGTCACACTCTGGTCGATGTGTTGACTAGTTGCAAATAATTTTGTGTCGTGGCCAAATCGTGGTGCTGTTCGATGTTTGCCAATAAAAATCATGTGCTTCTACAAAACATGTTGAAGTGGCCTCACAAACCACTGGTTCGGACTGCAAGCATTTGGACTGGTTCTTGCAATAGGTGGTGTGTTTCTGACGTGTCTTCCAGCATGTGTTTGCATTTTCCACAAGCTGCATTTAACCAACTAAACATCGTCTAACAGTTCTGTTACCCAAGGTATTTGCAGGTATAGCAGCCAAAACGCCTGCTATGTTTCTGAGTCTGCCAGTCAAAGCGCGTTCAGAGGAAATGTCCTTCTTCTACCTGTGTCGAGAGACGCCTCAGGGTTGTGCATGCACTCAGAGGAAGGGAAGGGGGCATTGGCATTTCAACGATCCAAATTTTGCTTGCAAATTTTCCCGAGACACATGGAGGAAAGTGTCAAACCTCGATCAGTTCACATGCAGAAAGGTGCTGCAAAGTCTTCAACAGTGATGAAATCTACAGAAACTTATTGCTGTTCTCATTATGCATTAGGAATGGTATCAAAACAAGGGTTTGGTGTTTAATGATATAATTTAAGCATTTTAAGAATGAAAAAAAGACTACTTCATACTGTATTATTACTGTTGTCATTGTATTTACAAGATAATGGAGGCAGTTCAATTTAAAGAGTGAGCATACAAATTTTTGGTTAGATACATACTAATGTAAAGGTTAGGTTGGCCCGGTTTTAAAAGTTTTGCATGCAGTGTAAGGGCAGGGTTGGGGGAGGGCTGCAGTCATGCAGTTACATGCATCAGACTGGCATAGCCGACGCCTTCTGTCAGTGATCAATCACTGTTTGCGTGAGCTAGCCAGTCTTTCAAACTCTCCCTCTTTTTATATTAAAGGCTGAGTACATTTCCCTGTTTCTTTTCTCTCTGTCATTCTCTTTGTCTTGTTTTCAGGCTCTGAAAGCAGGCAGTGCTCAGAAAAATAGACTACCGACCAGCCCCTCCATTCTCCTTACTCCTGCGCTTTTTCTCTATCATTTTGAGCCTCTTCTCTTCCCGTAAGCGGGCCTCCTCCTCTTCCTGGTCCTGCCGGCACTTGTGGAAGTTCTCCACGACGACGCCGACAAACATGTTGAGGACGAAGAAGCTGACGATGAGTAGGAAGGAGATGAAGTAGAGCAGCATCCAGGGGTTGTGGTTCCTTACGGGCTGAGAAGAGAGGAGCAGAGTAAAGGAGATTAAAGAAGATTGACTTTGAACTGCTTTTGTTCATACGTGTATCATTTAGTGCAGACGTGAAAAAAGCATAACAACTATGTTTTGCTCCCTATGCTTTTAACCTGGTTTGAGCCGGCAAGCAACATAAATCCAAATGCCGCAGTGGCAGTCTAAAGCCTCACAGTCTGTTATCACATACTGTAGCTACAGTAGTTACAATGACAATGGAAATTCTCTGAAAATCCTTAAGTAACATTGAATAAACTTTCCACAGTTCAAAGGAAAATTTCACTGTCAGTGTAGCGTTTTGAGATTTACTTTTATGATATCACAAATAAAGGTTTTAATCCTTTGGTGTCTAGTCACTCAATTTATTATGAGAGACGAGATATGACTGACTGACACTATAATATTTCAGCGCATTACACCACAGGCAGTCCTGGATCCGGGGAGCGCCTCATCAGTCGAAGCTTTGAAGTTCCTTCTATGAACTCACCTTTCAAGCTTTGCTTTTGCTTGGAATCAGTTATTAACACACTGCTGCCATTTAGCTTTGCTTATTCTTTGAAAGAAATATGAACGGAATTGTTCGCTCCCACTCTGTCTCAGCATATTTGATAATTCTAGTACTAAGACCTGTGGTTAGGTTGTTTTTTAATGGTAGGTTTTTGCACGCGCTGATGCCCAAATTTCCAGTGAAGATCACAGTGCTGCAAAAAAATACATGCAATACATACAACAGCATCATGGGCTACACCCTGTCCATTTATTGGGTTGTATCTGTGTGACACGTCTGAGTTTTCATTCAGTATTAAACGTGCTTGGTGACCTGTGCCACACTGCCAGCTCTGGGCATGTTACAGACCCAAGTTAATATAAGTTCACTGTGTTTGAGTGTGTATATGCACTTGCTGTGCACCATGTGATATCTGCCTCT
Organism: Chaetodon trifasciatus; assembly: GCA_037975065.1. Taxonomy (NCBI): domain Eukaryota; kingdom Metazoa; phylum Chordata; class Actinopteri; order Chaetodontiformes; family Chaetodontidae; genus Chaetodon; species Chaetodon trifasciatus. Next base: position 6,211,348 of record JBBMOE010000033.1, read on the forward strand.
GACAGCTGGATTGGTTTCACCTTTGTTATCGCCCAAAGGCTCTCTGTCCGTCATCTCAGCTCGAGCTGAACTAAACATGTCGCAGCCTGGCTCTGACTGAGTGTGGGCTTTAAGGGAGGGTGAAAGCGCACCGATACAAAGGGAAGTGGGGCACTGGGTTTATAACACAAGACAAAACGAGAGCAGAACAGAATGCGGCACAATAATGGTTTTATCTCCATCACGGCCCGGCACAGTCCTCGTATTGTTACCTGTTGGTCCACTCCCACCGCATCCAGCCCGTCATACATGATGTTGACCCAGCCATCCTTGCAGGACAGCACAAACAAAGACATCAGGGCCTGGATAGGAAACACAGAGAGAGAACTCAAAACACATAGATTTCCCTCATCCTAATAAAAGACCCAGAGAATCATGACAGCGTGAACATCTTGTGCATCGTTAGCTTGTAATTCTTTCACCCAATGATAATCAATGGCTGCCAGTAGAAGATTTATATTATAATCATGATAGATGAAGAACTAATGGAACTAATAATGAACTAATAATAAAGTCATGCACTCCACCTTCTGCCAAAAAGTCCCTTGAAAAGCTTAGAGACACACTGCACTGTGACTCGTGAATCACAAAACAAGTGACTTTCTACTAATAGTGTGTAGCTAGTTCATTTGTTTTTGGAGACTGTGCTGGTCTGAACACTAATCCTCCTCCCTACATCGCCCTCCTCCCCTTTCTTGTCCTCAGTCCATTAATCCGCACCTGAATCAGGTTGTCAAAGTTGTACTTCCTTCGTATCCAGCGGTAGTTGGCCTGCAGGCAGTCGGACTTGTTGGTGATGTTTTTCGTGTCCAGACCTTCACAGTGGTAAAACTTCCCTTTGAACAGCTAGAGATCGAGAGAGAGAGAGGGAGATAAAGAGCAAAGTCTGCCGGGCCGTTTGGCTGCCATTGACACATTAGCTCAATTGCACCGGAGCCTGCGGCTTTTTAAGCAACCAGCTACTAATGCTTGGAATAAAAGGACGTTTCAGGGAGCACATTCTTATCAGAGGTTTTCCTGAGTGCTCGGCTAAAAGCTGACCCCCAGGGTCATGTTGTCCCTTTTTACACAGACCTAATTGTCATTCATGCAAAACGCGCACTCTTCAGGAACAAAAGCTTATTGTCCATTGGATATTCACGACACTTCGTATCCCCCCTCAAGCCACAATCACATATGCTGCTCAACAAGAGTGACATTTAAGCTGAAAAGGGTAAAGCGTTTTGTCCTCAAGTTTAGGAAAAGCAAATGACAATGAGCATGAGCACTGGATCTCTGCTGAGCTTACATGTCTGTGCTGTGACTTTCTTGCTGTTTGTGTGAGTTACGGTGTGTGTATGCAAACTACCTGCACACCCAGGATTCCAAAGACGATGAAGAAGGCGCAGCAGATCAGGACAATGTTCCCGATGGGTCTAAGAGAGGTGATGAGAGTCTCCACAACCAGCTTCAAGCCCGGGGCTCGGCTGATCACCCTGGTATACACCAATAAAGACACAGAGATGTTTGTTAGCACCAGCACGTACAGCCTAGTCCAGAACACAAACACAAGTGACAGAAATATGAAATGAGGTGGGATGCTTCCTGTGCATGTGGTGCTTAAATACAGACACACAGGAAATATGCATCCACACAAAACCGATTACCGACACCTCTTTACAAACACATACAAATACACCATGCACCTCAGTGGGCGTAGTGTTCGCAGCAGGCGTAGGACTCTGAGGATGCCCAGGATCCTGTTTCCACCAGCGTAGGCCAGAGAGACCAGAATGTCAACCAGAGACACAAACACCAACAGACCATCCAGAACGTTCCAGCTGGACTGGAGGTACGTCTGCTTCCCGAAGCAGAAACCAAGAGCTACAACCTGGTGAAAACGTTATGGCATTCAGATGTTAATAAGACCAGTTTGTAAACACCATAAGCTTTTCAACAATGGAAAGAAAACTGTGATGTTTACCTTAATGGCCATCTCTGCCAGGAAGATCACAGTGAAAACGTAGTTGGACACACTCAGAAACACTCGCTCCTACAGACAATAATGAGATTAATACACAGACATTTTGCGCTCACAACAGCACATGTTTTCTTAGAATGGAGCAAGTAGCAGTTTCTTTACACAATTAGCCTGTCACTGTATGAGAGTAATACATCGTGGCTTGCTTTACGCCTCGATGTCGCTTGGCTAATGAGTTTCTCTCTGTGTGTCTGGGGCTTGTCCACTGAGAATCAGCCTGCAGTCAGGTTAATTTTGACTGTTTTCTATTGACTAGTGTTACACATTTTAGCACTGTGCAACCATCGGAAATCAGTGAAAAGTTTCTCAAACTTGTATGTGTGTGTGTGTGTGTGTGTGTGTGTGTGAGTGTGTGTGCGTGTGTGTGTGCGTGTGTGTGTCTTACCGTGCTGTGAGGCTGTATGTCAGGTCTTTCCAGAGCGATGGTGATGCAGTTGAGGAAGATGAAAACCAGAACGATATGGTCGAACATTTTGTGAGAGATCACACTTTGGCACCACACACGGCATCTAAACACACACACACACACACACACACACGCACAGAGTCATCTATAAAATGTCTACGGTCGATTAAAACTATTGACCAAACAATTAGCAGTGAGAGAGCAGTAAAGAGAAGAAGAATGAGAGAGGGGAACCATGATAATTAAATAAAGAGGAGGAAAGAGGAAACAGGCAGTAAGAGAGCCAACTGAAACGAGACCCATTCAGATTGATATAGGTGTTTTGTGTTGTTTGTGTGTGTGTGTGCGTGTGTGTGTGTGTGTGTGTGTGTGTGTGTGTGTGTGACAGAGACTCACAGGTTCTCTGGAGAGAACAAATACAGCGTCCAGTCTTCGTGCTCTTTGCACCAGCGGGGCTTCATGTTGCGGAGCTCCTTTTTGATCCAGTAGCACAAAGAACTCTGTAGAGGTCAGAGGTCAAATGTTAATTTGTCAACTTTGGAATTCATCATTACACAAAATAATCAGCAGTTTTATTGTTATTATTCCACCATCAATGCCAAAGCCACAATCATTCGCATCATATCCACGCTTCCATTGGGCGAGTCAAGGCCAAATGCAGTAAATCTGATTGTACTACATTCCCATGCATATGGTTTATGTAGAATGGTGAGGCTGTGAGGTGAGGCTGTGAGGCTAATGGGGAAAAGCACCTTTAATCCTCTCCAAAGATGGATGGTTGCCTGAGCTATACTAGAAGTTGTAATCTAATTTATTTCTTTTTTTCATGCACCCACAGGCACAACAGTCGCTCCATATGATAAATACAACTGTTAGTATGTTGTATGTACTCATTAAAAACCTGTTTGAGAATTGCTTTGATATCGCCTATACGAAGAACAGAGCTATCAAGAACTACACTATAAAATCACTTTGAAAAAATATTTCCCACAGTGTTGCTGACGTGAGCTGTTCCACCCTGAAATCTATGGAGGCCCGATAAACAAGTGCTGTTCGGGGTTTTTTGCACAAGTACACATGGAGGTAACTGAGCTATAACAGGCAGACTCCCAACTTAGCTGGTACAAAGTGAAACTCATTAAAGTTTCTAATAAAACAAACATTAGAAAGGTTCGGTGCGCAGCTTCTGTACTTCAGGTTTCTAATTAAAAACAGCCCAAAGTCAAGCCTCTCAGATGCTGCTTATTTGGCAGATTGCTGCTGCTGTGAGTGTGTCTGTGCATCTGGGTGTGTCCCCTCTGTGTGTGTGTGTGTGTGTCCAAGTGTGAGCGTGTGCGTTAGCTGGATGAAAGGAACCTGCTGCTCAGGAATCCTTGGAGATGAAATTCATAATCTTTGAAATAAACACACACAGAGAACCACGTGCATACACAGGTCTCAGCTGACAAGTCACACGCGCTCACTGATGCATGATCTTACCCACACACACACACACACACACACACACACACACACACACACACACACACTCACATTATACACAGGTAAGAGTTTTAAGCCTCACACATTCAGTGTGTCCAGGGAGAGGCCTTGTGTTTTAGTGGATTTAATGGCTTCGAAAACTCAATTTGGAGCCAATAAAACCATCAAGACTATCGCAACAGAGGTCATCCAAAACCACCACGGGGTACACCCTTCTCCACTTCACAGACACACAAATGAACAGCCGCACCGACTGTACATACACAAGCTGTTTTGGACCCACTGAGAAAATAATTACTGCCCAAGCCAATCAATTACAGCATGGTAATTTCAATCTCTCTAGGCCCTACAGTGTGAACACAACACAGACACTGAAACATCTCAAAGTAAGAGAGACAAAAGGGAAAAGAGGACAAAGGAGAATTGGGTAAGTAGAGAAAACAAAAAGAAAAAAGAGAGCAAAACCACTGAGGCTCAAACTTGACACCAGGCCTATAAAACCCCACCACATGTCTTGCTCATGCCTGAAAACGTAACTGGAAAACAAGCCACTGTGTAAATAAAAAGCTGATGATACGTGCCAGGATGATATCATGCTGGGGACCTTTCAAAACTGCTACAAGGTCCCGCTTTTCACACTGTTATTTTGAGAGTCACGACTCATGATGACTTACATCATCATCCATGTCGTCCTCCGGCGAGGAGTCATCCTTGGGGTCGGAGTTCACGTCGAGGTCGTAGGTCAGGGTCCTCCCATTGCAGTCACCGTACTCCGCTATTATGGAAGGGCAGAGTGTAGAAGCCTGCAGCAGCTCCAAGGGCTCCGGCCGTAGCGTGCTGTTCCCCCCAGCCTCCCCCTTGTCCTCTCCACCATCATCCTCCTCTCCTCCCTCCCCAGACAACAGGCTCTCCCTCTCTCCACTGGTGTCCCGCCTTTTGAGACTCGGCGCTCTTCCGAGGCTGTTCCAGCTGGACCGACGGCTTCCCCACGAGCGGGGAGGAAGAGGGGAGCGTCGGCCGGGACTTGAGAGGTTCTGGAGAGACGGGGAATAAGTGGTACGCATGGTGTGAGGCTATGAAAGCAACAAAAGTCATTATTGAAAGTTACTGATGATGTGTGAAGATATTTCAAGCTTCAATTGAGTTTTTAATAGCAAGCTTCAGGACACTTGGTCTATTCTACTATAAGACACTGGGGTCAGTCTCTCTTTCTCTCCAGCTTTGGATATTTTCCACAGGGGATAAGCGAGAAATTAGATGTGGACAAAGTATGACCAAGAACGTCTGTGATTGACCGTTGCGTTTTCCAGAACTTTGTCTCCAACTATTCACGTGTTAGTTGGCTACAGGATCAAATTTTACGCCCATATGCTCATTTTTATTGGATATGTTAGGTTCAAAGGATTTTTCCTTCCCCCTAAGCGAGTAATTATTGGCTCCCTATATTTCCAGCTTTTCTTCCAGGCATCCATGATTTCCTCATGGAATAAATCACTATCTACCTGACTAAACTGAAGCTAAAAGCTGCAATCTTTGGTTTACATGATACCTTCCCCTGTACTCCTCCTCCTCTCCTCTCTGCAGGTTGCAGCGAGGTTTAATAATCAGAAACTATAATGAAAAGTAATACATTCCTCGTGTGAAAATAGGACGATATGAGATTAGCTCCTTCTCAGTCCTCTGAGCAGCATTTAGAGAGCTAAGACGTCTTTCATGGTAGAGGAGCTGACTGATATATGGGTCACCCCTTCGATTGAAACATTTAAAGCCTGTGATTAACTGCAGTGTAACTCATGGGACTTGAGTCATTGGTTCTCCCGGTCCTTTGCGGTCCTCCAATTGGGACCGCTGGGTCTGTTTGTTTGAAGTTTGTCTCATATGTCTGCTCCTGGCCTTGGCTTCTGCTCTGTAAGTGGATTATATCCATGCTCCTTCTTGTAGCAATTTTAGCCTTTTTTTCAGTTTGGTGGGGGCTTTGCGGGGTTTGAGTATATGTCGCACAGCATATGTGTTGCTCTGCATCAGCAAGAAGGGGAAGAGATGTTGATTCCTACGCGGTGGTTTGTGAAGAGGTCGATAAACAGTTTTGGGTGCATCTTTTCATTAAACTGTTTGATATAACTCACCAGAGAGTGCTGATCGTAGGCTAAAGGGTCCATGGAGGTGGAGCTTCCACGGCGAGAGTCTGCGTGACTGATTCCCGCCTCGGAAAAACCCATTCCCACCTCGCCATATTGAGGAACCGCCTCTCTGTATACGAGGTCCTCTCCAAGGATGGACTCAGGCCCCAGGGAGCTCTTTGGAGTGGGCATGGGTGTGGCTGCCGTGCGCATGATTATAGGAGGAGCCATCGAGCCCCGAGGGTCAACGTGACCATTGGCAGTCATCATCAGAGAGTACATTTTTAGCTCTGTGGAGGCGGAGGAGATATGAAGTCGCTATTGTAATCATCACTTATTTATTGTTATTTTGTCATACAGTTTGCAATGAGTCAGTCATGAAACAATCAGAGCAGGAAGAAAAAAGCACAATTTCTCTGTCGTTAAACCTACCAGTGTCTCTGAGCTGTTCTACCTTCTCATCCTCCTCAAAGTTGTCTGATTTCTTCTCATCATCTGACTCCGACCGATTAGCATCACCCTATAATACACACACAAATCAGTACTGTTTTCTTTGTTTCTCCCCCATTATGAAGAAAATTGCAGACGCTGTTTCTTTTTTTCAATCAAGGAACGGAGTTCGAGCACACTGAAGTGTGCTGCATTCAGTGCTCAGAGGATATGCTTGTGGATGAAGGCTCATTGTACTCCTGGGTGCCACATGATAACGGGGTCGGATGAGGAACAATTGACGATCTGGAACAATCAGAGGGCATGTTTGGGACTGCTTATCATCTCCATTCTCTCATCCCCTTTAAAAGCAGCGGCGCCTTGCATGATGTGACAGTTTGGTAATTGAGAGTCCGCACCTGCGGCCCTCAGATTGCTCTACTGGGAGTTAATTAAAAGCAGCAGAAGGCCCTCATGCAGCATCGACACAGTTGTGGATGAGAGATGCTGTTAAGAATCAGACATGAATCTTTACTCCAGTCACTGGTGCTGCAATTTTGATAAACAATCTTTTCTGTGTATTGAATGGTTGACATACAAAAGAGTTTTGAACATTTATTGTTATTTAGGAAATGTCTGAGGGTGCGCCTTCACCAACCTTGATGACAAAAACACAGAAAATGCGTGCAGTGCTGTGCAGGCTGTGCAAAACGCTGATTGAATCTTGATTGCAGAATTGCACTGCGCCACCGGTTTGCCATTAACGCTTCATCTACTCTTACAATTATTGTACAAAAAAAAATACACAATAGTTGTTCTCACCTCGGCCTGGAAGCCTTCAACCAAGATGGCCACAAGTAAATTGAAGAGCACGTAGTTGCCGAATGTCATGAGAGCAACGAAGTAGAGAGCCGCCCATGGTGAAGTGGAAGCCATGCCGTTATACAACACCACATTCCAGTCCTCCTGGGTAAGAATCTATACAATGAGTGAAACAAAGGCAGAGATTTAGGCGTAAATAAAGAAGGGGAAGAGATAGATAGAGGCAAAAATAGATAACGGTCAGGTGGAATGTACATGTATAATTAAAAAACAAGAAAAAGAGTAATGGCCCATAAAGAGGGAAAGGAAGGAAAATGCCCGGAGGTTAAAGAAAAGAGAAAGATAGAGAAAGAAAGACACAAATGGAGCAATATTAGCTGATACAGCTCTTGTGGGTTGCTTTATAAAACCCAGTAGTGAGCTACTTTTATTGCCATCCTGCCACAATACTTCAACTTCATGCACACGGGATTACTATAAGTTGACATGCAGTGTGTGTGTGTGTGTGTGGGCGTGTGCATGTGTGTGTGTGTGTGTGTCTGCGTGCGCCTAAATCAATGTGAGTGATGAAAGCATTTAAAAGTAGGACGGTGTTCATGATGCAGCATGAAAGCTCACTCCGTCTCTGCCCACTCATAAAATGTGGCAGGAAGCAATTCGCTGTGCCGTCTGTGTGTATGCACGTATGCATGCGTGCACAGAGCTGTGTGTACTGTAGCTACTCCCCAGAAATCTATAGTGAGTATATAGTGTGTGTACCGCCTTCACATGACAGTCAGTCCGAGGTAAAACGCTTTTTCAGCATCTTACTCCTACACACACACCAAGGTGAGACAGTCCACTGCCTTCTGTGTTCTACCTTTGTGCTGACGCATCCAGTACAGAAAAGAGGACAACCTATCTGGAGCGATTGAACAATATCTCTCGCATAAGGAGAGCAAAAAATAGAGGTAACAGTGAAAGAGGGCGCGCATAAGCAGAATTTCTCATTTCACAGCATTTGACTAATAAGCAGAACTTGGCAGCTACACACATAAACATAAGCACACTCTTGGCCGAGTTTGACATATTGATTTGGGATTTGTTGGGATAAGAATGAATACACACTAACACACTGTCCAGTTGATCTCTTACAACTGTGTGAAGGACGTGATGCGACAGCTGCTGTCATACACTTCCACTAACGTTCACACTGTTGCAATGAGAGCCCTGAAGGAGCCTGTCTGAGCTCCTCTTTTGAAGGGAAGCCAGTAACATATCTGTTTCTCTGCAGAGAGGCTTTTCAGATGATGCATGCATGACTGGCAGCCTACATTTTAGTGCATAGATTTATGTACTGCAAGTTCAAATACATCAGCAGCCCACTTGCGAGACCACCTGTCAGCTGTAACACTTTATATTTCAGATTTATAAAACGAGTTAAACATTCATGTTTCATTAATAAATCACAAACTTGCCAACTCACAGGAAGAGAATTCACATTTGAATTACGTGCTCATCATGATCAATAAGAATACACAAAGCAGCTGAACCGCAGATAGACGGGCAAGTAACAAACAAAAAGACAATTATTGATAATAGATGAGAGCAGCTGATCAAAATATTACATTAAGTCAGTATCAGTACAATTTTTGCAAATTAAGAAAAACAGAGAGAACTGACCTGGAATACAGTGACAATGGCCCAAAGCAGAGAGTCAAAGTTCTTGCGGTCAGGGATGGTGTCTCCATTCTCCATCTGAAGACTGAATTTACAGCCAAACAGGTGCATACCCAGTATACTGCAGAAGATAAGAAAATGCAGTCAGCGCAACTTTAATGCGTGCTTTTTGATGGATTTGTGTGTATGTTGTATGTGCGCATTACCTGAAAGTGAAGATGAAAAGCATCAGCAGCATGCAGAATGTGGCCACATTGTCCATGGTCTTCATCAGCACCACCAGCTGTCTCCTCAGGGCAGGCAGGAAGCGAACCAGCTTCAGAACCCGCAGCAGACGAAATGTTCGCAGGACTGACAGCCCGCCGTCTGATTGACCAATAATCTCCCACACACTGAGAACCACAAAGAGCCAATTTGAAAGTTGGAGGTTGTATTTGTGTCTAAATTAAAACTGTATGTGGGCATAATTAAGATAATAATATGTGAGACACATGTTTTGTTGTTTTGAAGGGACTCAGCTTGAGTAAGTCTGCTGTAATTTTAAAAGCAATTCCCTTCAGTCACACAAGTAACATATATCACACCACATATATCAAAGTGTCCCTTCCCTGATCCAATATGAGCTCTATCAACCTAAATGACCAGCCACACAGTGAACCTCGACTCCTGACAGGAACGAGAATCTGCTGCAGCAGCAAGTAAAGCTGCGTCTGTGTGATCCGTCATGAGTGTGCCAGTCTTAGCTATTGTAAAGATGGATGCTGCTGCAGTGAACCTGACACCCGAAATTCAACGAGTGACAAGCTGGAGAAGGAATAAGAACCGGGGGTGGCTCTAAATCCGAGCTTAGCAGTTGTCTAGTTAGGGAATCTACATTGGAGTCATGATTTTAGTGTTTTTGCACTAAATCACAAACAATAAAGAGCAGGATTGACATGGATTCACATTACCTGATGATAACAATGATGCTGTCGAATATGTTGTATGGGTTCCTGATGTATCCAAACAAGCCGAAGGCCAGCAGCATGAAGCCCATCTCCAGGACAAACATACTGGTGAAAACGATGTTACTGATCTCTAACACATCAGTCAACTCTTCAGGCTGGGGGGAGAGAAGGAAGAAAGAAAGAAAGAAAGAAAGAAAGAAAGAAAGAAAGGATGAGAAAGAAACAGAGACAGAAAAAGGAAAGAGAAAGAAAGAGAAAAGGAAGAATAATAGAAAGAAAGAAAGAAAGAAAGAAAGAAAGAAAGAAAGAAAGAAAGAAAGAAAGAAAGAGACAGAAAAAGGAAGACAAAGAAAGAAAGAAAAGAAGACAGAGGATGAGAAAGAATAAGAAAGAGAAAGAAAAAGCAAAAGAAAAGAGAAAGAGACAGAAAGAGGAAAGAGAAAGAAAGAAAGACAGAAAGAAAGAAAAAGGAAGAGAAAGAACGAAAGAAAGAAAGAAAGAAAGAAAGAAAGAAAGAAAGAAAGAAAGAAAGAAAGAAAGAAAGAAAAAGAAAGAGAAAAAGAAAAGGAAGAATAATAGAAAGAAAGAAAGAAAGAAAGTTAGTTAATATCTCCACTCTATTATCTCAGAGTCGTAAAACCACCTGGTCTTAGTGCCCTTAGCCGAGACATTATTAATCAAGTTCAGAGCTGGAGTCAGGCCCAATCAATCAAATGGCACCAACAGCACCAATCCATCACTGCTGATCTACACCACTTACCTCTCAGTACAGTCACTGATCCAGCAAGGTGTAACCGAGGCCCCGTCATAAAGCATGCAGTCAGGTCTTTTATGGAAAACACTGCAGTTTCGTGCTCTGGTAAATGCATTATTAGGCCACGTCTTCAATTTTTCTTCATAGGAACAGTTCGTTAGAGCTGCATCAGTGATCTGAAGGTGCTGATTCGCATCGAAAGGCGTGACTTGGGTTCTAACCTACAGTTTGCTATACTGAGACTTGCTATTTTGGGAGTCTCACTGACTCACACTTGAGTGCATATGGTGTGTTTCTCATCTGGCCAAGTAAATCAAAACATTAAATGGTCCATTTAATGGTATCAAATTAAGTTTGATGCTTGTCTAAAAGATGCAATTAAATTCAAAATAACTTATTATTTTCATGATCTCTTGTAATAAACATAACGCTCTGCACTACTTCCCTCTTCCACTTCTCTGAGCTTGTATCAGGGCTGATTATTGCAATTATTTTGACAGATTGTGATATGACTCACGATTTTCGTTTGAATTTTTGCATCTCTTTTTCCCTAAAATAAATAAATAAAATGATGATAATGTGATTTTTGCTGGACTCTGTAAATAAGCATATTCCCCTACATCTGGAGAACATGATTTGTAGGACAGGGCATCTCTGTAGCACTGCAATGCTTCATTTCTAATGGTATGTTGTGAAAGGTATGTGACGCATTTCAGCAAAAAACTGCAGCTCCTGCCATTTGGATATTGCACTTGGCCATATTGTGATTTCACTTATATTTTGATGAATTGCTTAGCCCCAGCTCGGATCATGATTCAGTGCTGCCGGGCTTTGTACATTCACAAACAAGGGATCATTATGATCCTCAGACAACTGAACCATTCTAAAATTCTTAGCTCTACAGTCAGCCTCGCAGTTTGTAAAGCTCCTCAGCCTGTGACTTTTATTCTCATGTCACGCTTGGCAGTCTCATTAAAACTAATTGTGATTCTTTTCATGTGGAGATCAACAAGCAATAGGTCCAAAGCCCATTTAGCTTCACAGCACATGGTGTATAAAAGCAGTCAGGCCATATTGTGGACTAATAAACACAAGAGCAAGATTAATATAGAAAATCCCAGACATGCTGCAACTACCAGAGACGGGTTAACACTCGGCTTTGGGTGACCATCAGCACCCTGCAGAAACACCCAGTGTGGGTTTTGTGTTGTTCATTCATTGAATTATTCTAAATGAATAAATGATTATGATTTCCAATGATAACACTTTGATTAAAATCCCAACTTTTACAGCCAGTTCAAAGCACTGAAGCCTCTGCTGAAGTACAACTGAGGATCACAGATAGAGGGCGCCATACTACACAACACTCCACCCACCGCTCCACCCCAAACACACAGCAACACAGAGCAAACAGTGAAGAAATGCAAACTTTTTACAGCCACATTTCAGTGGTGGAAAGCAAGTATATTTACTCAAGTGCAGTACTTAAGTACATTTCTGGTTCTTTACATGAGTGTTTTAATTTTAAGCAATTCAAACTTCTACTACACCACACTTCACAGTAAAATGATGTACTTTTTACTCCACGTCATTTATCTGACACCTATATTTGTTTTTAAAATGAGGATCTGTCAGACAAAATATACGGTTTATATAATGTATAACTGACCACCAGTTTAGGAAGCAGTTAAAACTAGCTTCATGTTGGCTTGCAGGACTTTTACTTTGTAATGGAGTATTTTTATAGTGTTGTGTTGCTGCTTTTACTCAAGTAAATGGATCTGAATATTTCTTCCTCCACTGGAGTCGATAGCATTTGTAATTTGCAAAATCCATCACTGTCTGAGTAGCTGCTCTGATGCGTAAGTGTCTGAATTTCATGCTGTGATTTCTGAAGGCGAAACACAAACAGCCTCTTGGAGGCTCTGAAACAGAGGCTGTCTGATCAATTTTTTTACTGACCTTATCAACTGCAGGAAAATGTGTGTATGCCTGAGCCAGATCAATCCACTGATCCATTACTTACATTACAGCAGGAGTTTGACAGTAGTTGAAAGATTGACTGCCACAGCTGGTTTAATCGTGACCTCACTGTCAAAGTGCTGCGTGTGGAATACGATGCAGCGTACGCTAAAAGCACACCACTCTTCTATCTGCACTGTTTTCAGCTGATGAGCTATGGAGTTAATTGGGACAGTCGTGAAGCTTGAAAACCAAAAATAAAAAGTAACATCAGGGGACTCGAGTGCAGCTTGTGGTGCGCTGCGTGGTGAGCAAAACAATGGCATATTTTATTTTATCTTTTTAAAGAGCTGGACAGACAATAGAGACACTATAGCTGCTCGATGTCCTGGCTGTTTGTCCAAATTGTCTGTCCCTGTTGAGCCAGCACATAAAAACTTTAAAGCACTTCAACAAAGCAGCTTTAAAAGAGCACTCAGCCAGCTTTTCTACCTTAAGCAGTCACAGTACAGTAGACTCACATACATTATTATTTAACAGTGGACTAGTGCCATTTTCATTACCGTTTGGCCGCTCTCTTCACACCAGAGGGATGAACAAGCACACTGCAGACTTGCAGGGCAATAATTTCCACAATGCTGAGCAGCAGTTTTTATGTCTGGACTACAAATTTATCTTCACTTACTGCTTTACAGTGTCTTGAATGGTGAGAATACAGTATGGCTAACGCAGTAGGTTAAAACAATAATAACAAACAGTAATCGCTGAATTCACGATGGCTCAATGCACACAACACATGCGATTGGACAAAATACAAGCAAATTAAGAAAACATCTTGTACAATTTGACATGTGTGAGCAGCATTTAGAAAAAAAATGCTGCAAAATTCATCACATTTATAAACGCTGCAAGTACAGACAACAACAGAAGCTGTTTCTAGGGGACACTAAAAAGTGATGCACAGCTGGGACACACTTGGGACACACTTGTTGGTTTGAAACTCATGAGGTTAGTGCTATCCACAAGCACTGTTAGAAAATGAGCTCAGTTGTTGGTGGTTTCAACGGGACAACAAGTATGTCCTAAACGTGTCCGTCACTTTTTAGTGTCCCCTGGAAACAGCTTGTATTGTTGTCCGTGCTATTTGCAACGATCATGAATTTGGTTGTGTTTTCTCTGTGTGCAGCATTTGCTTTCTAAATGCTGTACATGTGTTGTTGATGTTGTCTTAATTCACTTGTGTTCCATCTATCTGGATATGCTTTGTTAAGCTGCAACGCACTGAGCTCTCAGGGCCACGTCTAAAACAGCTGGAAGTCTGAAGTACTCGACAAGCTTTTCATAAGCATACATCGATGTCGGCTGTGTTTTTTTGTGTTGCCTTTTGCCATAAAATTAAATGATCTCAGCACATTGCATTCTGGGTCCTGTTCCAGCTGATGGCAACATATGGACAACAAGGTGGAAGGAAGCAGAAGTTCAGGAGTAAACGTTACAGAGGTTCTATTCAAGTCCAGCAGCCAGTGATAAAAATGTGGGAGGGGAAAATTAAAAGAAACGCTCTATTAATAAATCCCATCCAGGTGCCCTTGAGTTGTCAGCTTTATCCCATGACGTACGTTATTTTATCGTAGCAGTTCTAGATTGCCATGATCATTAGCAACTAAGTGGTTTCAAAATAATTAGAAGCTCTTAACTATGTCAATATATCTTACGTAATCCACTCCCATCTCAAATGAGCTTTCTGAACTATTGTTTTAGATGCTGCTTTCCACTGCCATCATTATGTCTGACAGTCCATGTGATCAATCAGAATTAGATGCAGTGGCAGAGCCGGCAAGAAGACGTTTGGAGTGAGTGTGAGTGTTCGGGTGTTTGAATAGAGCTCTGCATGTGACCTTGGCCTTAACAGATACCCTCTATTCATCTGTTTAGAATTGGGGACATGATGCATACACTTTCACAAACACACACTCAAACTGTTGGTTTTTACTGCATGATGTTGCATCTTAAACCCGTTTTGGAAGCAGAAAAGTTACCTGTTGGATCTTTCAAATGTGCATAATACACGATTACCTTACAGCTTACATAAACTGTGTATTCCTTTGTGTTCGTGTATGTCTTTTTAACACACAAACCTTTAAAAAAAGGTAATGTTGAGCTTGCAGGCAAATCTGATTTGATTCTTAAATATAATCTTAAGGATTTGCTGTCCATGCTTTTATTTGTGAGTGGATTTGTGGCATTCATTATCAAAACATCTGCATATCTCAATCAATCAATGACATTTTTACATTGTAGTCAAAGGCTCACTAATGATACTCTCAATGTAATGTCAGTGTGTTTCGATGTATGTGAAGTAAAAACA
Organism: Chaetodon trifasciatus; assembly: GCA_037975065.1. Classification (NCBI taxonomy): domain Eukaryota; kingdom Metazoa; phylum Chordata; class Actinopteri; order Chaetodontiformes; family Chaetodontidae; genus Chaetodon; species Chaetodon trifasciatus. The sequence continues at coordinate 6,226,356 of JBBMOE010000033.1, forward strand.
GTTTAAACTCTGATCTGAGCTCCCACAACGTATTTCAAATCAATTTTCACATTTCAGGTCACATGTGGACTTCCACTTCCATGCAAATTCAATCACAGCAGTCTACGTCCAATCTGGAATCAGGCTCAACACAGCCTAAACATGCATCAGTCATTTCCCTCTTTATCTAAACTGCTCTCTCTCTCTCTCTCTCTCTCTCTCTCTCTCTATACACACACACACACACACAGACACACACACTGTCTACACTATCCCTCCTACATTCATACACCTCTTCACAGGCACATATACACTCATAGTCTCATGAAGTTTGGCTAGGTGTCACATAAGAGGGATGATGAGTACTGAGGGGAGGAACTCTTACATAACACTTCAGTCTGTGTGTGTGTGTGTGTGTGTGTGTGTGTGTGCGTGTGTGTGTGTGTTATTGGCCCAATAAGGCCATAGCTCTCCCAGTCGCTCCTTGTGTTTATACCACAAAGATAGATACAGATACACACACACACACACACACACACACACACACACACACACACACACACACACACACACACACACACACACATCCCCTGGAGAGGGAATTAGAGACGGAGAAGGCAGAGGAGGGAATGGCCTCTCAGCATGCACAAGAATCTTCTTTTTGGGTTTTTCATCCATTTGCTGCACCAGTGGGACATGAAAAGGTTGTGTGCGTGTGTGTGCATATGAAATACGCTAACTCGGGTGTAAAAACTCAGTCAATGATCGTGTCCGTGCAACCACACACACTTTGAGTGTGTGACAGTGTAGCTGGGGAACGGGGAGCCGCACTATTAGGCGGATCCTTCCCAGATGTTGGCCACACAGGGTAAACTAGAAACTTAATCCTGGTGTGTCTGTGTGTGTGTGTGTGTGTGTGTGTGTGTGTGTGTGTGTGTGTGTGAGAGATAGTGCCTTCATGTGTATATGCACGTGAGAAAGAGGGAAAGCGTGGGTACTGCTCCTCCACTCCTCCCCTCTCTCCCATGGTTCCCTCACCCCTGTCCACCCTGCCTTCTCACTCATTTAGGCTCTCAGACAAATGCCATTTATACACACAAATGTCAGACAGCCAACAGTTCTCACCACACTACTTGAAGGTCATTCTTAGCCCTTTTAAGTGTTGAATCATCGATGTGGAACTGTTGCGGGCCTTCATTCGCCCTAAACCTCACTATTCTCACCTGCTCGTGGTACTCTATCCCCATGCTGAGAGTATTGACGAGGATAGCGATCATGATCCCTCGGTTGAAGTATTTACTTTCCACAATCCTCTTCAGTTTTTCCCTGAAGCCTATCCAGGCCCGAACCACTCCGTTTTTGTAATCCATGACCCCCCGTCGTCTGGTGCGGCCTCGCCCGCCTCTCAGATCGGCAGCCTAGACAAAAGGGGGGGGGGGGTTATTTAGTAATCAAAATAGTTTTGGAAAATATTTTTTAAAAATCAGTAAAAAAAAACACTAATAGTAAACGTCAAGACTTGGGGGTGCTGTGGCTCAGGAGCCTCAGCAGCTTTGTGTTTTTATTTGGCCACCATCATTAATGCCAAGTCACGACTTCCACAACCTTCATCCTCCCTGTTTACCATCATCGTCGCTGCAGCCCCGTGCATTCTGACCTGCGGGAAGTCGTGCAGTCCATCAGCCTCTCCCCTGCCTCCCTCCAGGTCTCCCAGTTCCAGTTCCAAGGTTTCCAGGCTGCGGGCGCACATAGGGCAGCTGAGCAGCTCCAACAGCAGAGGGCTGGGCACCACGCCTGCCAGCTGGTACAGCAGCCTCTGGCGTCCTGTGGGGTGGAAACGGGTGGAGACGGTCAGACATTGCGAAGGGGGTTTTTCATAACTGTCCTCATGGGATGCCGTTAGCTTTACTGAGCAGAGACAAACATGTTTGAAGTTTTCATCAGCCTGTCACCTGCTGCATCATCTTCCACTGTGGGGAACTGGATGCAAATATTGCTTTGAAAATCAGTTTATGATTGATCCAAGACAATAGTGCACAAATAATATGACATCAGAGATTAGATTTGCATCTTTACTCGAAAATAACTGTCCTTTATTGCATTTTCTTTGACTGATGTTCAATTCGTCTTTATAGGAAAATAAAGAACGAAGGTGGAAGTGCTTTTTTCAGCTCTGAGTTGTGCCTGAAGTCTTCTTCAACAACCTCCACCAAGAAGGTGCAGTAAGTACGCGGCCTGAGAGGCGAACCACAGGGCAAAAAAAACGTCCACAAATCATTGGCTGCAAAGCACTCGCTGCTCGTTGAGCTCATCGCTGCGAGCGCCAGATAATTGAAGGTGACTCAGATGAAAGTATCGACTTGTTTTTAGAAACTTCTCTCTCCTCTCATTTTGATTATGTTGGCCGGACAGTCAGAACACAACATTGAGCAAACAAAATCAAACTGAAACAACAAAAAGTGAGGGGGGCAAATGTAGGATTTTGAAAAGTAAGGAGGACATGTCGCCCTCAGCTTCAGCGCACATTACACCACTGGAAGTATGAACTTAGTTTTGATTTTTATCCATCAGCATAATTGCTTCCACGACGTAGTTTTACATCAACTTTGCATTGTCATTGAACTGGCTAAAGTAAGCAAAGAGCAATAAAAAGAGCACAATAGGGCAAGGGGGAGACAAAGACATGGTGTACGGGGTATTAAGTAAAGAGAAGTGGGAAGAATATAAAGTGAGTCAAATTTAGCATGCAGTGCTGCAGGGATGTCCTATCTCAGCAGAGTCAAAACAAGCTGGTTTCTGCCGTGAGTACAGAACTGCGAGCTCACTCATAGCGCTGTACGAGATCCTGGCTGACTCCTCTCACCCTCTGTTCCCTCACTACATCCTCTCAGAATCAGTACGGAGGAACTGCAAAGCACGGCTGAAAACTAACAGAGGCAAAAGCATGACTTCTGGAAAAAAAAGCAGCTCTTTAAAAGCAGCTTCGATGGCACACTATGTTGTTTACAACCGCATCTGATACCTCGAGCTATGAAATAAGGTTGTGAGAGTTGTCAACGTATTTCATCGTCTCTTCTAATCTCTTCAATTTCGCTGCTACAAATACATTTCCATGCCTATTTATCGAGACAGATTGTTTGAATTTTCATACAATACTTGAAGGAAATTCCTTCGAGGGGACAAAACATTTGTCTGGCAAAAAGCTTCATATCATTACCTTGTATTGCATTAGGTTAGATTACATTTATGCTAATTAAATTTGAGAGCTCTGGACAAGAACACTGGTGCTCTTACAGCATAAAGGGGCTTTTCGACAAAAAGCAGCGTTCAAAATCTGATCCCATTACATTTAGCCGAGGAGAGTCGTCTGACAAAGCTGAAAGCAAACATTTAGAAAGTACAGATCCAGAAACGTCCGGCAGCGGCTGGAGACATTTCCTCATTAAGATCGCAGCTTTCAGTCGAGTGCAAACCCTTAAATCCCCGTCCATTAACGTCAATTCAAATGTGTGCTCTTCAACGCGCATTAGTGGCAGAGGTGAAGAGCTGCGCTCACTCGCAAAAGGAATCACATTGACTGAGCGCAGATCAGAGGCGTATTGACGCTTCAACACGCTGAACACACAGGTGGTGTTTTTTTAAGCCTTCCTCTTCCTCACCGCTGCCTGCTCTGGATTTATCACTCCAGCAAGGAGCTAATTCATGTGCGCTTAATTATGTTCGGTGTGACGGCAGCCATTAAGTGTGTAAATGTGTGTGTACAGTCTGCATCTGCTTGTTGGGAGACTCCATTAGGACAGATCAGACAAGTTCATCGCACTGCCGCTGCTTTCTCATTTTCCTTCGCAAATAACATCTTTGCAACTTTGATGTTGTGCCCTCTCTGCGCTCCTGTCCTTTTCTCTCTTTGCCTCATGCTCCTGCTATCCCTCCTTCTGTTCTCCCTCCTCTCTTGTCTAAAGAAGTCATTTATTTTTCTCTCTATGGCTCCCTCTCCCAGCCTTTCCCCCTCTGGATTTTTCATACTTTATGCCTCCCCTCTTCACTCCATCTGTTTCGTCTCTCATCATTTTTCAAAGTTACATTGTGCACCTGTGTTTTTGTTTCCATTACTTCCCGCTGCCCACTCCCTCTCCCTCTGCCACTCCCCACACGGCGTCTTGATTCCTTCAATCCGCCCCTTTATCCACCTCTCTGCACTGATGACTGTTAACACTTGACACATGGATTTCCTGTCAGGACTCTCTAAGTGCTGCCTGAGACACACACAAGCAGACATAGCTGGAGGCTACCTCAGGTCAAACTTGGGAGGAGGACAGAGGTATCTGCTAAAAGAAAGAGCAAGAAATGAAGATGAAAACAGGAAATGAAAGTGAGCGCGGTGACAACGACATAATGGAGCCCAGGGGAGAGCATCAAGCACAGACTGTGAAGGGGAATTAAAGGACAGTGAAACCCATTAGAAACAGAAGTACAAAAAAACAAAACAAAAAACAGTGAAATAAAAAAAAAAGATTACCGTTCCACTAAGAAGATTATCAGGATTATCAGCTCATAAAAATAGGGGTATGTTTGATGGCTTATTTGTTTGGCTGCTATGTGACTCAGGTTGTCACACTCAGTTGAGGTGCTTGCTGCTTCCTTACGCTGACTCAGACACACACCAGGTCACCTAAATTTAGATTTTCTGGCGAGAAAATGATGACGTTAACCAGTAAACCCAAACTGTGTGTGTGTGTGTGTGTGTGTGTGTGTGTGTGTGTGTGTGTGTGTGTGTGTGTGTGTGTGCGTGCGCGCCCTCTTACTGTGCTGTCCCATGAGCTGGTAGAGCTTGTTCAGCGTCTCTGTGTGCTCAGATGCTGGGTGGTTTGGTGGGTGCTGCTCTGGACTGGGCCCACCCTGCTGGGAGTGGGGCGGAGGCGTCTTACTGCTGTAGCTGCACACAAACGACGGCAAAATGGTCGGATAGTTCATGCCCCCATTCAGTCGTCCGAGCAATGCCCCCATCCCCTGGGTGACAACGGAGGGGTTGCCGCCGCCGCCGCCGCCGCCTCCTCCTCCTCTACTGCTCCCATTTGTGCTTCCTCTCCGGACAGGAAGCGTCTTCATCTCCAGCTCCTCCCCTCCGTCTCCATCTGTGTGCTGGGCGGTTGCCACACTGATGGCGTGCTGCCCCCCGTTGCTGAGGCGACAGTGCTGGTGCTGATGGTGCTGCAGGAGGTTATGGATCGGTCTCAACCACAAAGCGCTACCTGGGCCTAAGCCTCCACAGCCCCTGCTGGAACCGTGGCCGTGTCCATTACCCCCGCCGTTACTGCCTCCGCCACTGCCATTAGGATTCACCTTTTTACGCCTTTTACTGGTTTGAAAAGACAGAGAAGGTATTATCACCAGCTTTATATACAGCTGTAATATTTATGTGTTTGCAGCTGTGAGATCCAAAATTACCAAAGCACACAGACACAATTATTAAATGCTCATAACAACATTTTAGTTGCCCCAAATGACTCATACACTGTTGCAAATAGACACAGGAGGACCAGCAAAGACTATGAGCTGCTGGGCAAAGCCATGATTAATTTAACCTTAGGAAAAAGTGTGATTATAATTTCTATAGAACAATTTTTTTCCCAGACATTTTGACAGTTATCCTCATTATATCACAGAAAATCTTCAGGCGTGTGTGAAATGAGTGCAGGTCCTAAATGTTTGATGTCTCAGGGACTAATGGGTTTGGCTGTTTTTCCTGTTTTATTACCGCTCCTTATGTGACACATTGCTCCCCACTGGATGATTAGTGAACAATGGCAACTCTTTGTATCTCTCAGTAAAAATATGGACTCAATTTCATGTCATCTATAATTCTAGAAAAAACACACAGCCCATATCTGACCTGTGCCACCCAGAGTATATCCTCTGCAGTCTGCGCGTTAGCTTGCGATAAAGGTGACTGATGTAGCGTAGCATCTCCTCGTAGCACGAGCCTGGCTCGCTGTAACTGGCGAGCGTGGAGTCGTTGGACATGTAGCGAGCGCGCTGCTCCCTCATCAGGGCGTTCTCCCTTTGCTTTGTCTCGGAGAACTGGGTGGCGATGACCACGAGGCACAAGTTGATCATGAAGAAAGAGCCCACCTGGTTTGGGGAGGGAAAGTGATAAAATGGCTCTGTGACAGCTGAAATCTTTCTGTTAAACCAGAATATCAATTGTGGCTACTTCATGAATATTTTACGTGAGAATAGCAACTCGCAAGTTGACTTCATTCCTCTTCAAGGTGTTAAAAGTGTAATAAAACACTGCGTCAACAAGAGGCTGTATTAGGGCTCATATATTATTAAGGTGTAGCCTGTTTTGCCAGATCCTGATGATTAGATGAGAACTCCTTTACTTTTATTCTTCATTTCTAGTCTTTCCTCTGACATTCTCATTCATCTTAATTTCTGTCTCACTCACTTTCTATATGAATCACTTTGTTCTTCTTTCAGCCCTTCCTCCAGCTCTTTCTCTCTCGCCCCTTCTTCTCTTTCGCCTAGTTTTCCTCCCTCTCCCTCTCAATGCATAATAAGCATTTTTACATCAAACGACAGGCAGGCAGGGAGCTCATACAGCATTGTAAAATACAGCCAAAGCCGGGATCTTTGAAAACCCCCACGACAGCATGATAAGAGTGAAATCGTACACGATAAGAAGTCTGCGAGGTTCAACAGAGGGGAGTTATGCTGCAACCAGAGTTTAGCGGTTTACTTTAGTAAAGTTATTCTGGGTTTTCCAAAGCAGGACTGAAATGCAAGTACACAAAAATATCTTTCAGGAGCAATGCGCATATGCATATTTGTTGAGCATTCAAACCACAATACTGCAGACTGTGTAGAGCTGTATGAAGAGGAGCAGGATCAAAGAAATCTGATTTCAGTGTGCCTAAAGTCACTAAATACGGTTTATTTGTCTTTTAATTTCTGAATCAGAGCACGTAAAACAGTGTGTTCAGTGAGTAAAAATCACGGAAATACTGCCATACATGTATTCTGAACCACGTCTCACTTGTAATTCACGTGCTAGACTCCACAGACGGCTGTTACTCCACCAAAAAAGTTATTGCAGAGTCAGGATTAGAGTGAAATATTGAGCTTTATTGGGTTTGGGCTCATTAAATGCTGGAGTGGTTTCTGCTTGGGTCAGGTTCAAACAAGACCAGCGTTGATCCATGCAGATCTGTGCCAGATATTTTGGACTCAATCAAAAGTGGAGTTTTAATTTTATTAATTAATTCTGTAGCTATTTTGGAGCTTGCTTTTCTGAGTCCCCGCAACACATTCGAATATCAGGAAAAGGCTGTTAACTGAAAAGAAAGAAATACAATGGGGTACTTACGATAATGAGCAGTATAAAATATATAAAATTGTAGAAGGAGTGAGCGTCCATGACATAGTACATGATATCTACCCATCCTTCCAGTGTGATGACCTGGTGGTGAAGACAAGAAGAGACAGACAGGGAGACACTGTATTATAATGAACAGGAGAGTAGAAAAACATCCCTTCGTAGCTCTGCCCATTGCTGTTTCTTCCAAAAACATATGACAAACACACCCACGCCCGCACGCACGCTCGCACAAAACAGCGCACACAGATGCAAGCAAACACCCAAAGCACACAGCAGTCAGATGCAGTATATTTCCAATTCTGTTTTTAATGGCTATTCCTCAGAAGAAAGCCTGTGGTGTCCCTCCAGCTTCTTGTTTGTGTGTGTGTGGGTGAGTGTGTGTGTGTGCCAGGGGACTGACGCAGCTCTTTCATGGGGCCACTATGCTAATGAGCAAGGGAGATGCTGAGACCTGAAAGCGGTGGCTCAGCTCAGCCAAGCCGATAATGCTCTCACACCTCAACATTTACACCTCAGCTGGCATAACACATTCCAGCTGCCAGCGCACACGCAGCAACGGCACAAGCAAGCGCACACACCAAGCAGGAGTCCGAACACACGCCAACAGGCACGTGCATGCATACTTGTGTATTCATAAAGGATCATACACAAGCCTCCCATAAACACACACCACAAATGCATATTATGCGCGCACACACAGACCCAGAGGTGACTAATCTGTTCTCGACGGGAATGCTCTCCTTGCACCGGATTAACAAAAGAGCCGAGGATTCTCAATTCTAAGCTAAAACACACTTGTAAAATGTGATAATTGCGCCTCTTTATTCCAGAGAAACAGCCATCAAACCAAATATACATTGAGTCAGCCAAACTAATCTGGCAGTGAACATAACAACAGGAAAGGAAGACATCCAAACAACCATCCAGCCTGGACATGAAGAGCAATTTGCAGACAGGCTGGAACTGATATCCCTCATTCATACAATTCATTAAGAATTGGAACTGAGCAATAAAAATCCATTATCAAAATGGAAGAAAGGACAATTCATGAAGAACCAGCAACTCTTGAGCAGCAGATGTTGCTACAAATCTTCTTCTGTGGAGCCATGTTGCCTGTTTTTAGCATTCCTTCACCCTCAGCTATGCTCTACTCTTTTTGCTCTCCTTGTTGACAGAGGTCAGTCCATTATCTGGTTCTCAATCCACGGCTCAGGACTGAGAGTGACTGACATCCTCTCTTCAGATCAACTATTTAACTCTAGTAAGTGGCCTGGAGTCAAAAAAACAAATAAACCAGCATAAAATGACCCTAAACAAAGCAAACCTCTTACAGAATTGAAGATACTTGTAGAATAAACAAAGGAGTCAACATGAGAAAGCCATCATGCTATATTTGGTGTATGGCGAAACCCTCAGTGGAACCCAGTCAAGGCGCAGGCTTGGTTGTGTTGAGTACTCAATGTGACGTATTAACAGCTTGTTGTACTCTGCAGTCCCAGGGTAACTCTGAATTAACTCAATTTGGAACCTTGAGCCGAGATGTTTTCAAAACCCATTGCTGAGATGTATAATTCATGTTCTTTGTATTTACAGGTACTGAGGGGATAAAGCTGTAGACTGGGATGACAAGCTAAGCAACTTGTTTAGCATTCAATATAGCCGTCTGCCTTTTTTTCCAACATAGCTTTCTACGTTTCTCCTCTTGTATCTGCATCTCAACCTCTTGTCTTTGTCTGTCTCACTTCAGCTCTCTTTAACTCACTGTTTATGTTCCTGTTTCCAACCTGTCAACAACAGCCTGTAAAAAGCTTAAAAAGCTTAAACTGTTTTATTTTGAGGTTTCAGGAGGATGATCACTCAATGCCTGTGTCATTATGAATTTAAATGTTTCCATTAGCACAGGCCCGTTACTGGCAAATGATCAAATACAAAGATTTCTGCGGAGTTTCCTACTTAATAACTGACATCTGAGTACAAACTGGGCTCTTTCCTCTTTCTACACACATTGAAACTTTTCTCCATGATGTTCACACATTTTACACACACAGATCATAAGAACCAGATGATACAAACTACTGAGTAAAACTTTCGCTTGTCATGGCACTATGCCTGAGTGTGCCGGCTGACTGATGCATACCACGTTTCCAATCATCAACTTCATCTACCACCTTAACACTGGCACTTACAACAGATCCTAAAATATACACACACATCATATACTTGGCTAAAAAATGATCTCATCTGAGACTCAAAGGTACGCTTGCTAAACCATCAGAAAATAAATCGAAATCAGCAAAATCTAATCTTTAAAGCCTCTGACTGGGAGCTGAGACCACACACACTGTCTGTACCTAACAGGGATTAGTGCGTCTGTTTGTCTGTGTGTGTATTTGTGGCGTTTGGGGTAATTTGAAGGTGAGAGTCTGTTTGAGAAACTCATGTCGTGCAAGTCAAAGTCTATAAACAGAGAGTCAGATGTATCAGTGGGTCCTGTACACACATACTGAAGGGGCTGGAATTCACATCACAACAGCACAGACAGTGTTAGCACAGAGACTGTAACAGGGAAAAGCCCGTCACGGCTCTTGGGAGAGCTGGAATCAGCATGAGGGAAAAGGAAAAATACATTTTCACAACCTGCGAGTGGAAAAGAAATGGCTTTCAGGTCATGATAAAAGTCCTCTGATGGCCTGAGTGGAGGAATTTCTAAAAAGGATACAGGTTACAGGAGCACATTTTTGACCACATCCAACTCAATTCTTTAATCTACAACCCTGCAATAAACTCTTGACAACCTGCTCTCCAGCGTTTTATTTCCACATCCAAAGCTGCACATTCCTCCCTTCTTACCTGGAATATAGCTATCCAGGCGTAGCCGATGTTGTCAAAGTTCACAGCTCCCTTGTGAGGGTTGAGGTCCCCGGGGCGACACACATTATAGTACTGGTTCCAGTTAACACAGCCATTAACGCTGGCCCCACCCACCGCAGGGGCTGATCCAATCAGAGCTGAACTTTGGAGGGAAGCGGCCAATGAGCACTCTGCCCCGGCCTCAGTGTGGGCCGGCACATCGTGGCAGCGCAGCATCCCATTCTCACGGGCAGCCGAGCAGATAAATGGGCTGTCCTCTCCTTCCTCCGACATGTAGTAAGGACTTATGGACAAGTTGTACATTCTGAATGGGAGAAAAGAACATTGTTTGTATCCTTGTTTGTTTTTGATGCGATGTCTACAATAGGTTATGATAGCAATACACTGTAAACACTGTAATTTGTGACTAGAGGCATTGATTTTTTCTAAGTCACACTAATTTGTCATCACTCAGGACTGGGTTAACCATTGTCTAAAGGTTTAAAAGCACTTGTATAGAAAAGAGAAACACAAATCCTCCCCAGGACCTTGACTGTGACAAATCTTTTTGCTTTTTCAAAATTGAAAAACACTGTTGGGAGAGAGTGGATATATCATTGATCTTATTAAACAGGCATGCATCTGATCACAGATGTTATCTTTGTGTCCTCCTCTTCCACAGTATCTCAATCAGTGATTTCCACTCCAATCATAAACCCTGTGAACAGCATACTAATGGGTAGATGAACCTTCTGTATTATAATTGCTCTGTAGCTCAAAAAAAGTTGCAGCCAACAGAGCTTTAGAGTGCGTTGATCATCTTTACTGGAAGCTGTGGACAGTATAACTGCTCACTTCTGTCTTAGCTGTCATGACATTACTACTTCATTAAAAGGCTGATTTCCTTTGGTCCTTTCTGTACAGCTTAGTATTTTACAAGAGCATGAAAACAAGCTTTTGCAGATTGTAATCTCTGGAAACAAATCTCTAACATCTTATCTTTTTATTTATTTACTTAATTTTTTCCTCCCGTCTGCGCATTCACACGTAGGCTTTACCAAATCAATAGCTATCCCAAAGACTGGAGTGGACTATCAGACCCTCCACAATGAGTGTGCACTGCCACTTATTGCTCACGCTGAAAATAGAGGAATAGAAAATCTCTCTTGCTACTGAGTCAAATAGAATTTTGTTCACGCTACATTCTCCCCCCACTGTCTTTTCATGGTGGCTTTAGACAAAGACCACTGAATATGTAGAGAGTAGAATGAAAAAAAAAAAAGGAAACCACTTTGTCCCTTAATTTGTTTGAGTTGTACAGCCAGTTTGCATGCCTCAATTAAAAAGAGAAAATATCATCCATTTAATACCACATGCTTTTTAATTTGGAGGCTATTTTGCATTTAAAGTGCAACGGCACATTATGACTGAGTGAGCAAGGCATCTATCAGTAACCATGGTGACAGCTGTGTCCTCACCATGCAGAGAAGTGGTGAGTACATCCCACAGTTTCCCTGCTTATTTATACCCTCCCCTTTAAAGTGGAGAGTCCTCCACAGCAATATGTGCACTTTCATGCAGAGTGACATTGGCTCTTCAACTAGCAGTGGGAATAGACCAGTTCGGGAAAAGTGTCCAGTGGTTGACTCCCATTATGTTCCAGTTCTTTTTCCCTCCTGTAGCCTGACTAATACAGAACATGTTGGCATCCTAATGATTTCTGGAGACGGAGCTAATGCATGATGTTGACTGTGTGCATGTGCGATGCTGCGCAGTATAGTTTCATATTGTACTGGAGGTCAGACAACCATTTGTAAGAGGAGACACAGCAGCAGACACAAGCATACTTGGCTATGAAATATTAAGGCTGCTCTCTTTTCTCTTTCTCTCTTACACGCAGGAAGGATTCAGCAACATTTACTCTGGTACAATTTGTACCATTACATCAAAAACAGCGTTAGTTCGAGGAAGTCAAAGGGACATTTTTTAGCTTCTTGCATTTGTGGACAATGAAGCAGCATTTCTTTCTCTTTTGTATAATTTCAGTGCCCACGGCTAAAGCGGTGACTCTGATCTTCTCTCTGCCTGGATGTACATGTGTGCCTGTTTGTGTGTTCGTATTCTTTGGGACATAGTGGTTGTTTGTCTCTCATGAGATGCATCTTATCTTATTTATCTCAAGATGGGATAAATCTGGGAGAGCAGGTTTATTTAATATTTTCATCATTTGTGCAGTGTCGTAGGAAATGCAGTTTTGTCTGTCTGAGTGTGTCAGCCTGCGTCATGTTTACAGAGTTTGCACCTTGTCAATGGTTTTTCCTCAGGTTTGGGTCACTTGTAATGTAGTTTGCCATTTTGTTAATCTGGTAAAGTTTAAAATCTTTTTGGGAATTTTATCACCTCATTCCAAAGAGTTTGAAATGTTTCTTTCTGTTTAGTAATTAATGATGATTGTTAATCCAAAGTAGTTAAAGTGTTTGGCCAGTTCAATTACCTTGTCTGCAAATTTAAATCCCTGTTTTTTTCTTGGGACATCAATGAGCCTTTTCTGACAAATTATAATTTAATTTTGGATGATTTACAGTCTAATCCCCCAAGCCCACTTCAGCCTTGCTGAAGAGATGAGAATCACATCATCTGCAAAGAGGAGGATTTCTATGTCTTCATGTGGGAGTTTTAGAACTGGTTCATGGGACTTTTCTGATTGAAGGCAAGTTCAATGTGACAGCTATTAAATAACATGTTGATGAGATTACAGCTTTACATTACTCTGTCTATCTTTATCTTTCTGTCCTTGCTTCTCCTTGTATGTGAGTGAGGCCATAGGGTGGCTTACATCCTGAGGGCACTATACAGTTTGCAGTTGGCTGTATTTTTAGCTACAGCTGATTGCTATGCCCAAAGACAAGTCAACACAAACTCCAACAAGAGAGAAGCAGGGGGAGAACAGGGAATAAACGGAGGAACAGGGCTGAAAGAAAGATCATGTTTTGAGTTAAGTGAGCTGAACATGTTTGAAGATTTCATGCGTGCATGCTGGAGGCACCATACGGATGTTTAGAACAGCACTTGGAAATCAGGATAGATGGTAAATTTTCTCTGTTTGGGAGAAATTAAAAATTGATTGCAACTTCTAAGTCTATGGATAGAGCACTTTTCACTCATCTCTGTTTTGTCTCTACTGAAGAAAAAAAGAATTTGACTCAGATCTTATTGTCATCAAAGTGCTCCTTCCCTCAAATTTCCCCCGGGGCCATTGATGCAACTTTCAACCAACAAAAAAAGGAGGCAGCACAAATACTTCATCACAAGACCGAATCCTTACGTTCTGATGTCCTCTCCCAGGAAGCAACGGTTGCGCAGCAGCCCCGCCCACAGCTGGACTCCCACAATGCCGAAGATGAAAAAGACAAAGAAGCAGAGAAGAAGAACATTCCCCAGCATGGGCAGGGTGTCCAATAGCAGTGTCACCAAGATCCTCATGCCTACACAGCGGGACAGAAGAGGTAAAGATGAAATGATTTTCACATGCACAAGTGTACACACACATTTCAAGTCTACATACATGACTGACACTTGAGTTCTGCGTGTGGGGCAGCAGCTAACCTTTTGCTCGCCCTCTGGTTACCGCACAGCTCTGACAACCTCTATTGATCTTGTGAGCTTAGAACCCGTAACTTCGTCCCCACAGCCAATATAATTACAAGCGATGACAATACTGAAAGTGACAGTTTGACGTTATTTTCTCCTCTGGGATTTGAACTCACAGCTTCCCTGTGGCTAATATTATCTAACCACATGCATTCAGCATCCATCTCCAGTTGTCAGCTGTGTTTAGCGTCAGCAGAGTCGGGGATCTAGTCCCTCAGGTCCTGACAATGTGTTCTGTCCCCTTTCACTTATATCACAGCCTTGTCACAATGACTGCACTTACAGTACGGTAATTCCATTGTGTCACGGCTACTTTTGACAGTGGCAATGTTATTTAAACCTGAATCTCTTTGAGTCTCCAAAAATTAAGGAGAAACTGGACTCTGCAAATCCATTATCATTTGACAATAGGCAAATAAACAAAAAACAAATGCTGTGATTTGTTTGTGAGTTTTACAGTTATCAGGACGGGCCTAAAATGAACTAATCTCACCAGTTGATTATATATTCTAATTAAATTTGGTGCCACAAGCTAAATATTATCAAAGTCTATCGTCAGAGTGAAATTAAACTCTCCTCCAGAAAATTATCATCAATTATTTATGCAAGTTTGGAAGCACTGAGGAGCAAAATGTGAATGTTATTGTTTTTCTTCTTTTCAGACAGTGGAAATCTTTTAGGGTAAAATTAATAATCCTCTTGACGCATTAACAAAACAAGATTATAACCTGTTACAGCACTGTCTCCATTTCGTATAAACCATTTTGTCTGACTGCATTAATGCTTTCATTAAATGCTATTTTTAAATGTCGTGACAGTCAATATTACAGTATATTTGGATAACAAAATAACTGTGCAGACAATAATGTAAACACTGGAAACAAAATCAATAAGACCTGAACATCCCAGCCTTGTTTACAAGCGTAGAAAATGTCCTGATGGTAGATTTGTGATGGTGTTACTCTGTGAAGCACTAACTGTCCCCACTCAGAGGGAATGACTCATCAGTGTTTAGTGTATATCGTCTTATTTGTGTTTATTCGTGTGTGCTTCTGTGTGCACTCGTGACCTACAAAGTTGCTGTTCGGAACATATTTTCTAAATAAGTGGCGGAGGATTAAATCTCCTAAATTACATAAAGGGATTTTGTTTTTTTGGTTTTTGGTAGATTTATTCAGTCAACCATCCATCAGAGCCTAACGACTGAATGAGTGAAATATTACAGACTTACAGGTGAGGGTCGATCCTTTAAACAGAGCTCTAATGAGATGAGTTCATGGCTTTGGGGTGGAACAGAAACCAGAGGTATGGCCTCCATATAGCAAGACCCACAAGGAGGAGTTACAGCATGTTCATGAAAGCGGTTAAATTTCCAGTTTAAGTCGTTGTCTGATCACCAATCTGTCTCATTTTATCCACTTCGACTTTTAACATACCTTCCCACTGGCTGTTCTCTTTCACAACGTCATGTTTCTCACAAAACAGAGGTTATAGAGGGGGAGAATAAGAAAATCTTACACCCACTTTAATAGTGCATGTCTCTCATTACAAAACTGAAGAAGAAAGGAGTACGTCTGCCTGCACGCTTGAGGTAGCAATACTCTAGGGACATGTCGCAGTCTACTTGTGTGCGCACAGTGCGTGGAAATGCACACATGGACACACTGAGTAAACAGCACACAGATGCCTTACTATAGAGGCATCTGTGTGCAGTGAAATATGCTCAGCAAACACAAACATTTCACAGTGTTAACACCCCCCAAGCAGAATACTAATGGCTTCTCCATTTTGAGTATGGAGATGTAATTCAGAAATACACTGAATTTTATTGCTGAGGACAATTCGGAGAAGGGTAAGAACTACAAAGAGATTTAAAGCTAGACTGACACCGTGTTCACTCCCAGAGTTACACTGCACTCTGTTACGGTTTAATTAAACTAATGTTATCGAAGGGTGCACAAGTGTCAGACTCCATGAGGGCATTAGAAACAGAGAAGGGCCACCTATCCTGAAAGTCATGCCACTGGGATAAGTTAAGTTTCCTGAGGCTGGAATTTATGAAGAAAACTGACATACTTTCATTTGTAAGAAGTGATGGGCGTAATGTCGAGAAAGGACAGAGAAAAACTGAAATATTACAACATTTTGAAAATCCTCTACATGTTTTTCTTTTTTTTTATTCCTTTGAGGAAGTTATGGACTGAGGTCGTAATCTATGAAAATATGTCGTAATGAAGTCATAAAATTGCTTCGTAGATTAGATCTGGGAGTAATTAAATGTATTAATTTGAAATGTCATTGGTAGGCAGGGTGCAGCCTATGATGAACAAATGGCTTTCCTTGTCTTTTTCCAACCACACAGACCAGGAATTTAAGAGTTATAGCAGTGAACATGGGCATGTGGAACATGCAATGAACGTGTGTGATACACAGCAAAGTCCAAAATATATACAACGTAAATGTAGCTTTAGCTGGGTTTTATTGGTCTCCGTGTGATAACGTTCATGCAGGTCATGTGGTAAGAAGTGCTAAAAAATACTGCAATATGGTGCAAAAGGCAACCTTGAACAAGTAAAGACTAAAATATGAACAACATTTTGTCAATATTTGGAACACATGTTGATCCAGCACTTAAAAGACTCTACCAGTAAACCATGACAGCATTATCAAACACAGACAGGGAAATGCACAACGCCTCCAGTGCTAGCTTTAAACTGCTGCTGGCTGTTAGCTGCCTCATGCCTCAGCTGTGATTGCCATGTTTTGGCACATAAACAATGATCAATGCTAACTTACAAATTCATGCATGCACACACATGCCCACAAACACCAAGCCTGTGGTTTAACAGGCTGGTATCTACCATCTGCTGGGGGTGATGTGGAAGAATCCAATTTGCAATGACAGGGGGTTTTGTTCAGTTGAGAAAGTGGACACAAATTATTTGAAATATTTCGGATAATTTGGAAAAGTTGCCAGCTTGTGCTCTCATTAGTGTGCTGAAAGAGAGCTGAAGTGAAACCAGAACATCTAAGTTGTGTTCCAGAAGGAAGAAAACCTCATTCAAAATCCTTTTGACATTTATAACTACACCAATAATTAAAAATAAAGCCTTGGAGCAGAGCCGTTCTCAACAGTGTGTTATGTGGCTGGATGGTCATTTAAAAAAAAAACAAAAAAAACCAATCTGATACTGTTGTTCATTTAATATCTATGTCTCTTAGTGACCTTTAACGCCAATTCCCATAATGCCTAGACATTCACAGGGTAAACGTCAGTGTCGACGGGTCATGGCTCCCTCAGATGTGTCTGTAATGACAGCAGGACAAAGAGGACTGCACACAGGAGAAGACTTTAGACATCAGAGAGTTGAAAAAGAGGAGAGCTCTGGTGAGTTTTACAGATAAGTACAAAGCCAAGTTACAACGACGTACCTGTCACAAGGTGTGACGTCAGGCAGCAGCACTTGCACCGTAATGCAGCTCAAGAATACAACACTTTGGCTAAAAAGAAAGTTAAGAAGGAGCAAATGACACATCGGATTAATGAACCCCGGGAATCGACGTCTGCTGCATAACCGACGGCTGTGTGTAATGGCACTGCGCTCTGGCGGCGCACTTCTCAAATCACATGCTTCAGTTTTATCAACACATCTGCCGTGCCGCATTCAGACGTCAGCAGGGATTTCATGAACTGAGGGAGAGCAGTGTAAAGCAGCTGTGCACAGCAGATAGTGTAAGAATGACTCAGATTCTTTATAAATGCAGGCTGATTTACCAACAATTCCTCTTTAACCACAATAAATGTTCATTTTAGTGGCTGACTCAAATGCATCTACTCGTTTTAATTAAAACATTTTAAGCATTATCTCTCATATCTGTGCATTTGCTGCATGTTGGTGGTTGCACCGTTGTGAAAGTAGGGCCTGGAGAGTGTTGTTCACTGTATCTAGGCTACAGCACAAAAACACATTTAACATCTGTCTAACAATGGATGCTTCCAATCCATTTAGGCAGAAAGAAAAACAGAGAGACAGAGAGTAAGCAGAATGGTTGGAGACAAATAGAGACGCTAAGTAGAAGAAGTTCAACCCGGCTATTAGCCTAGCTGGCTCGCACCCATAAACACTCCATCACTGATTACAAATCAGACAAAAAAGAAAAGAGAAGATGAGATGGAGCTTTAAGAGAAAAACAGAGAAGAAAAATGAGGCAAGCTGGTGTTTTATGTCTTTAGGGTGTCTAGGATTTTGTGTACCTGTGAGTATATGAGTCTGAGGGCTTTGGGGTATGTTTGTGTCTGTCTGAATCTATGCTGACCTTGAGTTTCCTGCCCCTAGTAACACCTCTCATTGTCACCCTCATTGCAATTTTTTCCCTCTGTCTTCTCTCCATCTGTGCCGGACCCTTCAGGGAGCGGCTGAAAACTTGCTACAGTAATAAAAGTTTTACTTCACCTTGTTCGTGGCTGTAGAGATTGTTTCTCAGGGCTACTGTTAGCGTAACAGTGAGGTTAATGTTGCTTTTTCAGTACTCGCAGAGGTAGAACAAAACAATAAATATGTGTGTGTGTGTGTGTGTGTGTGTGTGTGTGTCTGGGTGTGAAACTGTTCGTGATGAAACCTTGAGAGAAACAGACAACCTGCCAAGCTTTATGATTGTGTTATCTGCAGTGGCCAAAGCACCCACACACACACAAACTGAAACACACACACACACACACATGCGCACCCCCCCCCCCCGACACACACAGACACTTGTGCAGACATATAACATCACCAGTTACATAGGAGAGTCTTACGTCACCCTGTGCCACATGCTAACGACTGACTTATTTACACATATGTGCAAGCACGCGCACACACACACACACATACACATACATACACAGTCTTTACAAATACCATCCACGTACTCTACCAATAATACTCCTATGGATTCTCCAGTGTTACAAGAATAGATTTTTTTATATTTATAAATTGTGTTGTATGAGCGATATGATCCATTTCACCAGTAAAAACACTATAGAGTTTGACATGAGACTGAAACAGCTGTGTCTAACAAGAAAGAACAGAGAGAAAGAAATGTTTAAGTCACAGCCTGTAAATCTACAGTGATCAAAATGGCCACCGCTACTGGCAGCCTGCACCTGAAAAACAGCTTGGCCACGTGCCTGATGTATGCTGGTTTATAATCTTATACGTTGTTATGACACCATTGTCTAGTGATCATCTATAGCTGTAGATTCATGGGCCCTTCTGTCACAGAGCTTTTAGGAGAATGACAAACTATGCAGTATAAGTTCTCACTCAGCGTTGTACTCAGCGTGGTGCTGTACAACCTCTGGAAGTGAGATTAAAGCAAACATCAAGTCCTGGATCATCAGTCAGCATACTGTTAAGAAGTGGGAATATACACACAAAAACTCCATATAGGTTTGCTCTTATGCTTCTATATTACTATAATGTAATGAGGTATAGTTGAACTGTGCTGTGGGTAAATTACAATAAGATATTGCAAGTTTTGCACACAAGTAATACAAATAAGAAGTATTCTAGTTGAATATTTATGATATATAAACATGTTATTCATTTTTCATGGCTAAAAGGTCTGTCTTCCTTGGGTATTAATGGGAGTCAAGTGCTTTTTAAACCTAGTCATGCACGGTTGGGCAAGTGTCAAAAATAAAAACCATCGGGGGTTTGGGTTGTGAGTTCAGTGGGGCACTGTGGTGTGCTTGACTGCTGGCATCCAGCAAAAAAGCAAATGACGAGGAAGGTACACCATCGAGGTGTTGACCAAATCAGCAGCCCTGCACAGGTTTGAACATGGACTCACTTGGCACTCTGTTGATGGCCCGCAGTGGCCTGAGCACTCGGACGGTACGGATGGCTGACAGACTGGCATTATGGCCGTCCAGAGAATACTCCATCACCCTGAAGACAGTCGGAGAAAGGCACGTTCAGTACTAAACACATTTGTGTACTTATACACAAAGCAACAACAAGACAAAGGACATCAAAAACACGATAATGCTTATAATAGCAGCTACCCACATAATTATTGTACATGTGACATTTAATTATATGAAGTCAGAAGCTCTGTTTTCTCTGTATAGTTTATACAGCAGCACCAAAGCATCAGTGATGTGACAAGCAGGAAGAGAGAGGCAGTTATGGTCTGTGATCATGCTGGCTGTGTGAGGAAAGTGTGTGTGGTCGTACTGGCTCAGCCCTTACAGCGTGGGAGTATCTAAAGGAAAATCTACTGCCGATTGGATCCTGCCCTCGCCTCAACCTACAGGGTATAGTGGCAACAGCCTTTAGTCTGGGTGTGCAGCTCCACTCCTCCAGTTTCAGATTGGTAAATACTGTGCTGTATATCTCTTACAGGCACCTGTATCATGTGAACTGTATTCGCTCCAGAGGTAGAAAACTGTGTTTGTGTTTGTTTGTGTGAGGTTGCATTTGTGCCTGTATGATTGTTTACGTCGCGTTCAATGAAATGTTATCTTGTTCTAAGCAGACTGCTATTGTCAAGCTGCAGACGACACAGAAAACGGAGTAATTTGTGGGTGTGAGCAAAAAGCATTGTGGGATGCTCACCCTGCCATGACGATGACAAAGTCAAGCTGGTTCCACTTGTCACCGAGGTAACAATTGGTGCCAAAAATTCCCAGGGCCACCATCTTGATGATCATTTCCACAGCAAAGAAAGCAAAGATGCCGTCGTCCAAAACCTGAAGGAAGAAACAAACATGCAGATGGAATGAATGTTTAGCATGGACAACAGCAGCGAGGGGGCATTGACTTGTTGTCAGCAGAAAAAGGTCAGGTCCTTGTTAAGTTTCTTCATCAATATGGAGTCACATTTTAAGAAGGAGCTGCTCAAGTGCCAGCGGAGGTTGTCTGAAAAGGAAGTCTTGTCTCCATTAGTTAGTTTCATCCCAGCAGGGAATAGCTCTGGCTTACTATGGTTATGGCTGTGTCTCAATTAATTAGACATCTACCGCAGCAAAAAGAACGTCTGTATTTGAATGTAATGAGCACATCTCAGCGCCCAAGAATAAACATTACTCTACAGCACAAGATGAGAGAGAATGACAAGATCATTTCATTACTATTTATTCAAGAATCATTATTGGTATGGCTCTTCCAGTCACTTCACAACAAGCTGAAGCCAATCCGCAGTGAAAAATAAACATTTAAAATTAGTTAGCATTAGTCTTTATTGTCCTTTACGTCTGGCCTGATGAGTGACGATGACTTAGAATTTCCCATATTATTCACTGAAGCACTGACCAAGGTGGTTAAATAAAAATCACCATACAGAAACACGTTTAGTGCTCAGTACAGTACTGAGTTAAATAGTGTGAATGTTCGTTGTGTGCTTCTATGGAGAGGAAGCACACAAACCTTGCCATGTAGGATAATGTGCTCCAGCTGTGAGGGTGAGGGTTAGCCACTGACCTGCAGGATGCGGCACCATTCTGACTGGCAGGTGACGTCTTCACAGGGCTGGAACATCCCCAGAGTCACGCAGTTGAGCAGGATCACCAGCATGGATACGTGCTCGAACCACGTGCAGGAGGAGGTTAAGGCCAAAACAAGCAGGATTTCATTTGAAGCATGTAGGAAGGAAAGGCAAGCAAGCACATCTTACCGTGTATGCAGAACTACAACAATCAGATGCTGTTAATGATGCATCATCAAAGCTGGGGACAGCTTTTTCTGTTACAGTGCTGACCACAGGTGCATCCAGGGCTGGCGAGATCAGGTGCAAACCACACGCCGGAGCAACCAATCAGGCCTGCTGACCTGCCACAGCGAGACTAGCTTGCAAAAGAGCAACTGCCCGACACAAGCTGACACGAGGAACAGAGCAGTTCCTTGATCTTACTTTTCCCAAAGGCTGCCTGAAATGTGAATCCACCTCGAGCCCCAAATAGTTTTTCTGAATGAGCCGTCTCTGTGCAGGAGGGAGCAGCCTTACAGGAGGGCAACTAGACGGAGGTCATTCACAAGGCTAGACGAGACCACTGCTCTGAGGAAAGAATCCAGTTCTAGGCCATAAAATCCAATGATGCAACATGATGTATGAGATTCAAAGATATATACGCTCGCACAAGAAGCGTTAAAATCCCAGACAAAAATCAACCGTGACTCAGCATAAGAGCATGCGAGTAAACAAACACCCCGCCAACACACTGGAACCGGATGCCAATAAGAAGTTGTGTGTGAGCCTAATGCACATAATGGGTCTAATAATGACCCAGTGAGCCTGGCTGCTGGGCTGTTAATCTGATTACAGGCCTTTTCACAGTTTCTCAACTAACATTTTAATGGGTCCATGTCTACTGTACATCCTGTTGCATCATTTGTGAATACATCCACAGCAGGAAATAAATCAATTAGAAAAGATCTTAGTCTACAAGCATGGGTTTCTAATTCTATATATTTGTGGCAATTGATTTCAGAATGACATCGATGCAAATTCTGGTGTGTCTCAGGTTTGTTTGTTATACATGAAGCACAATTTCAAGGGTACACAAATGTCAGATGTCACCTCTGACCTGACTGAGACAGCACAATCTTTTGTTGATTTCCTCTTGCTTGTGTTATCCTTTCTTTATCCTTTTTGGACTGCCAGTGAGCTTATCTGTTTAGGGCAAAGCAGTGCAGAGGGCACAGTCAACAGTGGATTTATTTTTCCTTTCCTTGATGTCAGTTTCTTTTCTTTTGACAGCATAAGAGCTCCAAAGATAATCCAACTACAAAGAATGGAATATTAACCGCGTGGTCCATTAGCGTCTCACTGCATGGACAGACATTTGATGGAGAGGGTTTCTATCTGTCTGGGTTTGTTTAGGATTGACTTTGACATTGTTTGAGTGCGGCAACATGGATGGCAACTACAATTTTTTATCCCCACTAAATGAAAAATAACAAATCAGAAAAGCTTTAGTCAGCTCAAAATTCCCTAATTTCATCTTCAGCCTCAAGTCTGGCAGAGATGTTCTGTACAGCCATGCACAGCAAAGAGACGCTCATCATGAGGACCAACGACACACAAGATGGATTAGTGTAGTCGCACTCACTGTTAACAAATTCATAAATCCACTGAAGCTGCACTGACAACATGCTGCAGCGTGATGCGATGCCATCAATCAAACCAGTCTGTAAATACTCACGTTAATTAATGAAATACATATGGACAGCATATCATGGTGGAGGCGCAATAAAGTTAGAAGATGTCGCTTTAACATAATGAGAAAAAATACCAGACACCAAGTAAAGAGAGTACAAAGACAGCATGAGTGAGAGAGACACTGGAGGAGGGAAAACGATGAGGAGAACAAGAACAGGGACTATCTTTAAATCATGTCTTTTCAACTCGAAAAACGGGACTGATGCTGCTGTTTTTCTGCTTTAGTTTGGCTTTGGTCCCACATACACACACATGCACGCACGCAGGGATCTGTTGTGTGTGTGGGGATTTGTGGTACTGAAGTATTCCCAGGGTGAAGGGCTGGTCTAATTAGGAAGGGAGTTAAAGCAGAAAACAAATGGTGACCACTGTCTTCTTCATTACACACACGCAGACAAATGTAAGCATACACATACTGTAGGTAAATTACATGAAGCATATGTTGCGCACACACACAACAGCAATCAGGACTCAGTGCTGTGATCATGGGCCAAGACTGAAGTTTCTATCAGCGATCTAGAACTTTCTTTTTCTCCAGTGGCTGAACAGACATGGCTACAATCTTTACTTTCTCCAACACTGTCAACTGCGGGTTTTCCACTCCCATGAGCTGAGAACAGTCACAATCTGAACACCATCACAAGGCCCGACTCCCTGACGCATCATGCACGGCACATGCTGATGTCAATATTGAACATCTTTGACAAACCATCTATACCAAGAAACCCACGAGAAAATCATGAGACTTTGCTGCCGGGGGCCATTTACCTCCCTTGTGACTAGTAATGGACAATAAAAAAAAGAGTCTACTGAGCAATGTCATGTAGCTACACACTGAAAATGGAGTTCGACTTGTCTGCAGTTGCTGTAGCTGACATTAACAATCAATTGAAGAAGCAATTAGGTAATCAAGGTTTAATACAGGAGTCATGTAAGAAATGCCTAAGGGGTTGCACACACAATTTTCAGAGTAATGGGGGGGGCGTGTGTAATTCGGGGG
>JBBMOE010000033.1:6260367-6422867 GCA_037975065.1 Chaetodon trifasciatus
CACACACACACACACACACACACACACACACACACACACACACACGCACATGCACACACCAGGTGCTACCTAGCATGCCTGAAGTGGTTCAACCGTTCAGCTCGACCTTGAGGTATTGGCCCCTCCATGTATATTAGCCCAGATACTTACACACAAGTTGATATCGCCTCTTGCTAACGGATAACACTGACCATATTCTGTGTTTTTCTAATTAGAAACAAACTACCAAAACTGTCAGTGCTCTGTGCCACAGATTCTGTTCAAAGACTATTTAAAACACATCAATGAGCCATGGTGTTGCACCGAGGGACGTATACCTTCGTACAATAAACATGGGCACCAGAGTTTGAGTCAATACAACATTCATCAGTGCATATTAATGCACAGCTGAAAGTAGCTCCTATCAAATGAATTTAAGCCCCCCAAATACTATATCCTATTTCTAATAATGCAACTCCCTGCCTAGTAAACACCCACATCTTTGAACCTTCTTGACACCTTTCTGTTAAGAGTGTGTCATATTGTTCACAATAATATCAAAACACTTTTTAATGAGATAAAAAAAGTGGATTGGAAGCGATTTGGTTACAAAAGATCGGATGTAAAACAAAGCACGATAACATGTAAGAAGCGCAGGAAGACTGGAACAACACTAACAGGCAATACGAGCAACTTATTTCACCACCTCGAGCAGAAGCACCCGCTTTAGTACATGGAGAGCCAAAAATCCCACACTGAGAGCTCAACAGCTACTGTGAGTTTGAAGCCAGGAGTAAGATTTCAGCATTTTGTCATATCATAAAGAATATCATAATTGCAGAAATACCCTGAAATACTGTGATGTAACTTTATCATGCATAGCAAACGCTCCTCCAGATCCGCAGCAGACATTATACAACTGTCTCCATAGGCTGGGTATCCCTTATGACGAGTCACCTGAGCTTCATGTGTAAAACCCAGTGTTAAAGATGTACGTCTCAGTGTGCTCTAATAGCTTCCAGGCTCAGCGCCACTGACAAGACACGAAGTCAGACCGTCTTGGGAGACAGATCAATGCATTGTTGGTTCGGGTCGTTTCAGGGAACCACTGACAACATGAAATTATGAGGAGCTTCATCCTGTAACACAAGGGCTCTGTTGCACAGCCGCCGTGTGTAAATTGATTGCTGTAGGTCTGTGTGCATGATATTGTTGGTGTGTAGGACTGTCGGACATAAACATCCTGCCTGATGATAGCGATTAGGAGGGCCACTTTCATCACGTGTGCTTCTCCCTCTCCGTCGCTCTGACACAGTTTCGACAGGATTCTGGTTGCTTAGTAACGGGCCGCAGTCCGAGGAGAGTTAAGGACAGGAAGGTGGAGTGTTTCATGTCTTTTCCTTACATTTTGGCCACTGTGTTTACATTTTTCCTTGATTGTTTCCTCTGTTTTTTCTCCTCTTGTCACAGTCTTTCTCCTCTACTCCACCCTCTCTCTCTCCTCTTCCTCCTCCTCCTCCTCCTCCTCCTCACCCTAAACAAGTCTCACACTCCATATTGTCAAGGGAGGGGTGGGGCGGGTGGGATCACCTCCCTCTTGTTTCCCTTCTCTTCTCTCTCTCTTTCTCTCTCTCCACCTCTGTATGTCAAGCACATATCAACAATACATGTCATTTAATCCAAGTATAATCCATTGCATGTAAGCCGTCTCCTCTCACACACACACACACACACACACACACACACACACACACACACACACACATACACACACACACACACACACACACAGGCACATTGGAAGCCTCTCGCCAAATGTATTCTGCCATTAATCCTGTTAACTTATGTTAAATGTCCAGAGGACCATTCATCACAACCACATCCACACTGTTTGGTATAAAACTTTCGCATAATGGACTGCACAAAGGCCGGTCACTTCTTAATGTGTTGAAAACCAGCTCCTCCAAATGTCCAGTGCATGTGCAGCAGTGTTTCAGCGCTCTGGTCAAGTGTTTCTTGGGGAGGCTCACGGCTCCTCAGAGGACCATAGTGCTGACCCCACAGTATCGTTTTTACTGCTTTAACATGTTTTATAGATCAGCCCTGCTGACTGCTTCACTGTGTTATGTGGTGGAGACAGAACCGCTGGCTGGGAGGGAAGGAGGGAAACAAAGAGCTCGATGTCACCCAGGATTAGATATTGAGCTCGACAGCAACCCAGTGACAGTGAGGGTGTAGAGACAACTTAATGCTGCCTGATCAAAAATCAGTTATGCAAACAAAGCTATACTGTAGCAGCAAAATGGACGAACATATAAAAGCTACCACAAACAAGCAATCAATGGCAACAATTGCATGGGTCATTGCAAGAGGAGCAGGATGTTCAACGTTTCTGCAGGATATTCTGCACTCAGTTTAAAAATAATGACAAAGACCTGAATGTCAAACTGGCTTTAAAGAAACTGACATGAGAGACTAATGCCAGGACTGCTTCCTGACTTTCATCATGGTGCTCTGTCAGTTTACATTACCATACATCACTGGATTACACGCATGCATCTGTCCTGGATTACTACTTTTAAATGCAGTCTTAGTTATTTTAGAAGTGGAAAAAACAACATTTAATCCTTTGCGATATCACACGTGGAAAAAAATAAGAATTGCTTTGTTTTTTTTTCCTCAGGATAAAGCAATGTGACGACATGCATGACAGAAAGTTCTGCAAAAGCTTCACCCGCTAACTGTGGCTAATGATGTGAAGCTTGGTATCAGATGAGCAGTGCACACACAGGCCCGGGTACAGAAACCAAATCAAAAGGTCAAAGCATATTGGTTGTATTTCTATCTCCCACCAGATGGCCATATGCCCTGCCCTGCCTGGCAGCATATGGACATCTGGACTCAAACCAAGGCATGAGCTGCGCGCACACACACATACCCACACACATATGCTTACACGTGTATATCCAAATGAACAAGTTTCTAACATTTTAACATCTATACCTACACCTCTCACACGCGCAGTGCGCAACACATGGACCCATTAATGAATTCAAACAAACACGCCAGGTGTCCGAACCACACACCTTTACACAACATCCAAATTAGTACACAGTCTGTGTGGAAACGTGACTGCGTTCACATATCCAGTGTTGCATCTGTGTGTACACCTGTGTGTGTGTGTGTGTGTGTGTGTGCATCTTGTGTATGTCAATGCGAGCCCTCTATATGAACTTGTGTGTGTGTGAGTGTGTGTGTGTGGCCATGCGTATGAGTGTGTAGCCATGTGTGAGCAGTGAATCTTGGCAGCTTTCTCTATGAGCTCACCTGATTCACGAGCAGGCTACAGCCTCTAGTGGCCGGGCACATTACCTTCACGGGTAGCTATTATGTAAGCCTCCCTTCATGTTTGCGTCTCACTCCTGTGCTGCATTAGTGCTGAGGATGATAGCTGTGGAACATCATGCAGCTAAACCAAATTAGCATTACAGCTACATGTCTGGCATTTAGATTTGATATAAAAATGACGTCATGGATTTCAGTGTGTTGCTCAAGCTCAGCGTTACTTTGTTGAGCCTTCTGCTTAGATTGAGAAACTCCAGCCATTTTCTTCTTCTTTTCCAATAATTTCCACAACCATTTAAACCAAACAGCCACTGCAAGAGAAGATGAAGCCAGTTTTATGTAGTTTTCATTAGATATCATGAAACCACTGTGTTGAAAAGGACCTTCTGACGGGGACTGATGATATTTGGAGTCAATATTCAGGGAATTGATTGAGAAGACTTTTTAGAAATATGACAGAAAATGAAGGGAAGCACTCGACTCACTTTCCCTATTTGGCTTCATTTTTTCCAGCTGGTGTTACCAACTTAGTTACCCAGTACTGCCACTTTGTCATGAATGTAATACTCGTGATGAACATCAGGTCTCAAACAAGCCATAAATGGAAGAAAAATGCAGCAGTGCGAGGTACAACATGTGGTTGGCTTCATTCAAAAAGCTGCTGTTATTTGTGCTAAACAGCCAGTTCATACACTGACAGGTAGCAGATTGTAAAGGTTTTGATCATCTGTGCATGTGAACATTTTCAGCATTTTGCATGATGAATTCAGAATTTGCAACCTCACAGTGTGGATTCCTGCATGCAACTTGTGGCCCCCAATGCTGCATGTGCATGTCTTGAGTACTAACATCTTCTTTATTCCAGTTTAGGCACAGGGTGTAATGGCCTCTCAATGCTCAAGTCGCTAGTTTTCAGTGACTAAAAACAGAGAGGATTGATATCTCCACTGCTAATTTGTCTCCACCGGAAGAGAGGGAAGGACTTCTGCAACAGCTTAACTAACTGACTCATGCATTTCAGTTAAATCACCAAGCTAAGCGTCCCCCACTGAAGACTGCACAACCATAAACAAATCTATTGACTCTCAATAAGCTGATGGCGTTAAAACTTTGGGCTGAAATCGATTCGCAACGCAAATTCAGTTAAAGAAAGTAAATACAAAATTACTTGAAGCTGCTTAAAAAGTGGCAGGATGCGACAGTGCAGAATGGACTCCTGGCAATCGCTTCATAGCCATTACAACACAGACGCTGAGTACGACAATAAACACTTAACGGGACTCTGCTCTGGCCATTAAAAGCACAATGTCGGTCTCAAACAGTATATTTAGAACATTTAGTCATTCTCGCATTTTTTCCTGTGTACTGCAGCTGAGTCATAATTGAAAATATCCCACACTCAGTTCGACACGACTGTGTGTTATAGCAACAAAGCAACCGCCGATCATGTTCGTGTGTGTGTGTGTGTGTGTGTGTAGACTGCGTCCGTGTGCTCCCCTCCACCTTCACCTCTCCTTTAACATGAAGAAGATACACTCCTCAGGCTTAATGAAGTCCCTTTTATCTCAAGCACACTGAAAGGATTATTCCAGCAGAAGAAAAACTCGGGGCTACTAAAAGATGACATTTGTCTTCCCTCCGTAAAACTTTTCTGTCAGGGCACCTCGTTTTTCATTTGGGAACAGAGAGGATTGTTCCTGTAGTGGAGCTGGAGGACCCAAAGGGGGAAAAGACAGAGAATAAAAGGTGGATTAATAAGACAGGAGAGGCTGGAGGAAGAAAAAACTGTGAAACCCCAGACTGTGTTTTAAGGCTTCCAACATGCTAACACTGTAAAGCCTCGTCTAACAAACACACGCACACACACTGACCACAGTTTGGCGCGCTCGACAAAAATTTTCTGCTTATTTCCTCAGAGCTGTAAAATAACTCCTCTTCACTGCGCTCATCCCCAGCACAGCCAGCCATGCACAAACATAAACAAACAAACACACACACCTACACACGCACACAGACCGCCAAAATCTGACATCTGACAGATTGGCGAATGTGTTGTTTCCCTGCCTTCTTTCATTTAAAGGCTGGATCCGCGGCTCTTAAATGCAACCGCTTCCTTCCTCCAGATCACCTCTTCCACCGAGCGCCAGACAGAGAGCGGGAGGAAAAGTGAGTGGCTGCGACGCAGAGACACAAAATGGAGATCAGAGATGGCGAAGGGCAAAAATTGAGAGAAGGAGTAATTGAATTTGTTTCCATATTTTCAGGTCACGTTACAATGGCAACCACATCGCCTAGTAGCACATCCTTCAGAGGGCACGCATGCACTTTCTTCTTTTTTTTTCTGCAAAGTCTAAGGTTTTGCCCCCTCCACACACACACACACACACACACACACACACACACACACACACACACACACACACACACACCAGGGGGTATTAGATTACAGAAAAATGTTGATCACAGACTGCGGGGAGTGGAGGAGGAAACCGGAGCACATGGTTTGTCCTGTAATTGTTATTTATTAGGTGCAATTAATGCAATTAAAGAATGAGTGCGCTCCAGTCCCCCCCCCCCCCCCGGGCTCCACTCCTCACTGATTCTGATCTACAATGACCCGCCCTCTGAGAGCATGAGCCTGCAGGCTGAAGCGCAAGATGCAGCGCTGTATGATGACTTCACTTATTCACCGCACAAATCAAATGTTGCCGTCAGCTGAGCAGAAAAAGACGCGTTGAAATGAAATCTTCTTTGTCAAAGGAAGCAGCAAAGTTGAGTCCACCTCCACCCAAATATTGCTACTTTACTTTTATCTCTACACTCTAGAGGTGTACATATTTGATTTATTCATATAAGTCCATCAAAATGGAAAAAGAAAAATCTGCCAGCATTAGCTGGAGTATTGTGATATATCTTATTTATCACTGAGGGTGAAGCTGCCTGTGCCCTCTTCTCTAACCTCTAACACTCGGTCGTGTTTAACAGAGAGGGAGATGCAGAGCCACACATGGCTGGCTGCAAGGCCGGTCAGAGGTCCGCAACCTTTTTACAGCACAGCCACAGGAGAGTGGGCAGGATATTTCACTGTGTTTTATTATTAGCTGAGACAGCGGGAGACACAGGAGACTGGCTTTGGTGGGATTTGATCCAAAGTAAGGGGAGGCTTATACGCACATCCAAACTCTCCTCGCAGCATGAAAACAACAGTAAACGTAAACAAAGGAGGGAAAGAATATGTTCATCTGCTGCTCCAAGACGTGGATTTTCTCACATTAACGTGTGACAGCTTGTGTTTCACCAGACAGAACGTGCTCAGGTGACACATCCCTGTTATATAAAAGGGAGAGCAGCATTTTACATTCACTTTAATGGACCTTTGTGATGCTTAAAATGTTGAATTTTTGTTGAAGTCACAAACTGATATTGTATAATATTGCATTATAATGCAAGGTGTTCCTTCAGTTATTATACACACCACACATGCCCCCTCAAACAGAACTCTTTCATTTAAGCACCTTCAGGGCACTGCAACGTTTGGATAGATTTTATTCCCATTTAATCCTGATGTTACCAGCTTAATTTGGGTAAACCCCTATTACCAGAACATAGCATCTGACATAATCACTCTTGATCTCTGTAATTGCCTTTGTACAAACTTAATCTGGATTACAAGGGCAGTGAATGAGAGTTGCTGTTGTTATTCTGGGATAAATCAAAATGTTTTTCACTCAACAAGACTCCCCCCACCCCACGTCTGCATCAGTGCTATTACAGATAAGGTGGAGCCATGCCCCTGATCTGCTCCTCTAAAAAATTGATGTATCACACTGGACCCCGACCAGCTCAGCTTCGGATATCTGACTCTGAGCGGGTGACTCAACATTTTCCAGGGTCAGGGAAAATAAATTATTCCATATCTCACCATGGCTCGAGGCGCGCTGGCCCACTGTGATCAGTAAACAATAGTAAAACGGTATTTGCTGTAACCACGGCAACAACAGACAACAAGAGATGCACCTGGGGCAGGTACCACAGATTACCATGGCAACCGGTCCACATGGTCACAGGAAGTACAGGGGTTAATATTAACCAGTGTAAATATTCCACGCAGGTGTTTGGAGGCCGACTATTTGACTTCACATCCAGAATGAGCTGATCCCAACATGTTGTACATTAACCAGCAGACTATAGGCCGAGAGAAAAATTACCATGGAAACAGAGCTTACATGGACCGCAAGAATGAA
The DNA here is from genome assembly GCA_037975065.1 of Chaetodon trifasciatus. Lineage (NCBI taxonomy): Eukaryota > Metazoa > Chordata > Actinopteri > Chaetodontiformes > Chaetodontidae > Chaetodon > Chaetodon trifasciatus. The sequence continues at coordinate 6,267,936 of JBBMOE010000033.1, forward strand.
GAGAAAGAAGGGAAAAGACATTTCAGTATCAGAGCCTAAAATTTGTCCTCTTTTGCTTTTTCCAAATTCAGATACATGTCTGTCCTTTTCTTTGGAAATGGGATGTTCACCGCTGTTTATAGTCAGCAACTAAAGACTCAGCAGACCTGTATGTCTCAGATAAAGCCACAATATGGCTGTCAATGGAAATGTGTTGTGTGTGAATCCTTATAGAATTGGCTGTTCCTTGTGAGGGGCTATTACTCAATTTTGTGCTAATGTGCGTTAGTTAATTTGGGTCATTTCGTAAAGATCTGTGCTTTCCTTTCATCATCAGAGCAGAAACTTGTTATCATTCAGCAGGTAAGCAGCGTTAGTCCCATCTGCAGTAAACCTTTAATTCAAATATCACAAACTTATGTATGTATATAATGTTTTACAGCATTATACAGGTACGTTAGAAAGATCACACAAGTTCAATCCAAGTATTCTGCAACTATATTGACTATATTGAAGGTAGAATTTATGGCAGTGCTGTTGTATTGAATTGCAATTGGTTGTGCAGGTGTGCCTAATAAAGTGGCCACTGGGTGTATTCTCATGTATAACATGTTCTTATTATCCTTCAGCCTAAAGTAACAGTAGAAAGAAATAAGTAGCCCCACAGCTGAAGGATTACCGGTGTAATAATGATTTTTCTACAGTCGAGTAAAACACCCAACTGGTAGAAACACACACACACACACACACAAACACACACACACACACACACACACAAACACACACACACACACACACAGACACACACATATGCGTGCGCAAACACGTACGCACGCCAGCTATAATAACAGCCACTGATTGTTTAAAAAAGGTCAGAAACAGCATTGGTGATTGTTGTTGAATTGTTTGCACACAGAAAACAAAAGGGTAATAAAGAGCAATGATAATGACTCGACACACACGTCTGACGTCAGAAAATATCTGCTCCTCTTTCCATTTCTGTGTCCACCTCTCAGCCCTCTGTACTTCCTCCCTGTCTCCATTCCTCTCCTCTTCTATTTATGCTGTTCTTTACACCAGTTGTCCATCACCTCAGCCTAATGCTCCCTCTTTCCTGCGTTCTTCCACTCCAACAGCAGAGCCAAACGAGGTGGGTAGTGTTTCCTCCCGCGGGAGAGCAGCGCAGTGATGCTTTAGTGTGGCAAATAGAAAGTGACAATACATTCATTACTTATGCCCACACTCTTCCTTCCTCTCTCTCCGGCTCCTGCACACACATTTACACACACACACACACACACACACACACACACACACACACACACACACACACACACACACGCGGACCACCTCTCATCTCCCTGCAAGGTGTATGCTGTGAACAAGCTCTCTAATCAAGGGCAAGAGGGACACGTGGACCATTTTAGCAGATTTCCAAATCACGTTGGGCAAATCCTCGACTGCATCATGAGAGCCCATGCACACCATCTCTCTAAGAAACACACAAAAACAAACAGACGACCTTCTACACTGGCCAGTCAAACTCACAGATTGGTGTACCAAATGTTATTTTATTACATTAGTAACTGTGAGTGCAGAACTACATTAGCCTGCACTTTCCAACATGCTAATAATGCACTGACAGTGTCTTCATGTGCGAAAGGGATGCTAGCATACAGTTTACAGCTGACTCTCAGTACGTGTCTAGTTTTAATTGGGAAATGGATGAGAAAGAGGTGTTTGATTTAATTGCACAATTTTCTTAAAAGCTTCTGTACAGCTGCACTGAAGTTAAACTTAATACGGCACATTCACAAATCTTCACTGATTCATAACTTTTTCACCTAAAAAGACCCAAGCGGACCTTAATCTTCCCAATACACACCTGACTCTAATTTATCCTGCGGCTTTTAATTTCCCAGATGAATTTTTTTCCTTTGACAGTTAGTCATTGATTACAAGCACTCTTTATTCACTCTTATGTTACGCAACCGCAGATTCTTGCTCCGCTAAAGTGCTACTAAGTGACAAAGCTATTTGCATGACAAAATATATGCAAATGATTTCAACAGCAAAAGCAATTTTCCCCGAAGTCACAAGCATTCCTCCTCAATTCGACTGTCAGTAGTAAGTGACCTGGTGACCGACTGAAAGAAATCTATTTTATTGTTTTCACACACTTGCTTTATTGCACTATAATTAAAAAAAAATACACAGAAAATAATGTCCGAAATGTGAAGCAGGCTGCTAAAATATTGCCTCCTGCTCTGCCTCCGAGATGAGACATCAGGCTGCACTGCTGCACCAAGTGGCAAACGCCACTTTGTGTTTTCGAGTGTTACTGCAGATCTGCGTCTGGTACATCTGCGTCGGGGTCCATGCACGTGCACTAAATACATGCTGCTTCAACTCCAAAGAAAGACTGACTAAGACGCAGGTAAATGTCACTGCCGACTGCGTCTCAAGTTGCAGTTTCCATAGAAACAGATAAAGTATGTACAGTAACCTCTCTATCTGTGTGAATGAGCCATACCATAATACTCCAAACTGGAGTGGGTGGACAGGCACCAACTGCAGGAGTCTTTTCACAGCATAGCACGGAGCTCTGTCGGCATATTGCTGCTTTCAGAAGACGGGAACAGTTTCTTTCCAAAATTTTTTTCTGTGTTTGGTTCATAATGGAGAGCAGGCATCAAATATACGCTGGCTGCAGATAGCCAACATTCACTGTCCACCCTCAGTGTGTTTATGTTTTTCCCATGTCATGATTAGAAATAGAAATGTTCAATGTTTTTCTGGTAAAAAGGTATTTTTCCATGCAGCAGCCATTCACGGGGGGGTTTAATCTTACTATACTATCTTCTCATGTAAGACAAAAGCAGCAGAGGGACACATCAATTGTTTGTAGGGTAAGCTTATTGCATATTTTGGTCTGTTTATGGGAGGTCTTGAAAACAAAAGAAACGATAAAATAACACCTGTCTGATTCAGTAACAGCGTGTTGTGGTTGGCTCACTAATGAACTCCAACTGCAGGTGAGGAGCCAGCAAGGCTTCCCATAACATTACACTGCTGCTTGATGTGAGTTCCTCTCACGGACAGAGATACTGCTGTAGATAAAGAACATCATAATAAGCTAATTTCTCAATTAAATAGCTTACCAAACACAAGTGGAACTTATTAAAGATTAATTAAAGATGCACAGTCAGTCACTGAACATCAAGCAGCGTTGCCTAAATAACGAACTTCCACATGTCCACTGGCCTAAGATGCTTCTTCAAGCTGCTATCAATTCAGTCAAGTGACAGGCTCTTGATAATGTAATTCAAGCTAAAAACAGACCCCCCAAAGAAGGCTTGATTGGAATGTGGCCACAGAATTTGACCTTTGCAGAATTACTCTACTTTGGACTCATAACTCAGAAAAACAGGGCAAGCCATAGTGATGCTGATGCTAGCGAGTAATCTATTTCCTAATTTATTCTTGATTAGTATCATCATGCTTATCTATAATTTGCATGGACTACATTCAAATCCACATACACCTTTCATCCTCAGGTTGTGAGGCTCAGGTTTTCCAGAAAACTAGCTATTTGTGAGTCAGCGAGACTTGTGCTTAAAATATGTGGCTTGCTTGCCGCTTGGCAAAGTGAACCTAAACAAACCAGCTAAAAAATTCAATAGAGTAAACTTTTCTGCTCCAGTTTTAGCCAAAGAAAACACACCATAGGTGTAAAGAGATGAATCCTTTCGGACTGTTACATTGCCAAAATGCAAACCAACCTTCTATACAGCGCCATTACATCAGTGTCAACGAAGAGATTTATGCAGCCTAGTGCGGTGCAGGGTACTTCAGCCCTCGGGGAAGCTAATTGACCATAAAAGCTCCCCTTGACTAAGGTTGGGTTGACCGGAGGACTTGCGCTGCAATGTACTCAGCAGGGAGTGTGTGGGCAGACGTGACTTTCCAAACACTGATTCACTCTTCTGTCAACCTGATGTTTACAGGTGCACACACCTTCTGTTTATTTGATCACACTTGTGACAACCGTCCCCTGCAGCCCATCAGTCCTCCACCCTGACCCCAGAACACCTGACCTTGACATTTCTTCTCATGTTGTCAAGAAGTCTTCTCTTTAAGACAGCATTAACATGAGCTCTGTTACCAGTGAACCAATTCATGCAAATGACCCTGCTTTGCACCACTGTCCTCCCTCTGTATTTATGGTTTTCACAAGACTAAAGATTTCAAAGTGCCAAGAAGGAGCACACACACACACACACACACACACACACACACACACACACACACACACACACACACACACGTGCCACATACAGACACTTTCCAAATGTCCCAGAGTGGATTTCTCTCCTCTTTGTCACATTTCTTTGGATGGAGGCCCTTTTACACACAGTCCCCCAATTTTATGGGACAAATATTATTATACAAATCAACAAATTCATTCCAACTGGCAGGTATCTTCCCTACTGATGGCTGTGCTGCCATCATCACTTCTTACTTTTTGTCTCTACAGCCAACGAAACACAGACTGACCTGGCCAATCAAGAACATTCAATTGTTATGTCTTCCTCAAGGCTCTATCCTTGGCCCCTTGTTATTCTCTATGTACATGCTACCATGGGGACATATCACAAACAAACACAAAATCCAATACCTCCTGTGGGTCTGAGGCTTGCAGAAGCAGTGACATCTTTAAAATCACCTCTCAAAAATAAACTTACTGTCAACATGTCTCATCGGTTTTATTATATTTATCCATATTGCGGTTTCTTTGCCTCAGCCTCGATATGTCGTAATCCTGTTTGAAATTTGTAACTCTTTAGCATTTTGAAAAGAGCTGTACAAATAAGTTTGTTGTTGTGCTGTTGTTGTTAGTGGTAATAGTAGCAGTAGTTGTTGTTGTTATAATAGTAGTATTATTGTTTCTATTGTTATTTTGATATATGAGCTACAAAAATCTTAAATTTGTTTTTTATAGAACCAAGACCACAGTATGTGTTGAGAGGGACATTTAACAGAAGAAAAAAAAGTGTATTCTGGTGAGCAAACTATGTAACGTGATTAAGATGTTTTCTAAACGACCTAAAATGATCTTGGCCAACATATATGTCACATACTAGCTCTATTAAATAATTCCTTCAAGTTGGTGTAAGTATGTTTAGGATTACTGTCCTGCTGTATTGACCCACAGTTGGGGGACTGTGTACAAATGAGGAAACAAATCCTACACTGTTCACTCAACTTGGATGTGAACGCTCCGACCCTTAAAGCTGAGTCAGCACTTTACACTCACAGTCATTGTTTTGTTCCCAATCAATTGTGCTGGAGTTCAGAGACAACACAACACAAAAGGTATCTCTGCACTGCTGCAATGCTCTCCTGCGTTTTTAACCTCCTCTCCATCTTTTTCCATCTCCTTTCTCTTTCATTCTGCTCTCAGGCAGCCTTCCTCTCCATCCACTAACTCTCCACTTTATGCCTTCTCCTATTCATCCTTATCACTCTCCTCCTGTCTAGAAGCTGTCATATGCTTGAGGAAACTGAACAGAATGCCACGGTCCTATTTGACAGCCTGCCGCTGTACCTGTGTATATGTGCATAAGTGTGTGTACTCATGTGTTCCATTTGTGTATGAGGAGAGAGATTATTGGTGGTGTGGACAGTGGAGCATATCAGTACACAACCATCCATCTCCAACCACCAGGCTGGATGATTCCTTGTTGGCATGTTTGGTCACGTGGGAATACATACACACGCAAAAAGACATATGTAAGTGCACACACATAAATACAGTGTGTTGAGATGTAAATTTTAGGTCTAGTTGTGTGTGTGTGTGTGTGTGTGTGTGTGTGTGTGTGTGTGTGTGTGTGTGTGTGTGACACATTAGTCCATTAGCTGGATCACAGTTTTTACAAATAGAGCCTATAAACCAACTTTGATCCAGCTGAATACAACAGGATTAGCCTAAAGCCTTTATGCACACAGACACTCACTTTATTTCTCACACACACTCACTCACTCGCTCACTCTCGCTCACACACGTAGTGGAAACACTCATCATCCATATAATTAGTCTCTTTTATTTAACCTGTTCGGAGCCAGTCAGATCAGTGAACAGTGGATTCTCTGGCTCTGTTTTCATGCAGACCTCTCTAAATTTACCCGAACATCTTTAATTGTACTGGTTCAGATAGAAGACATCCCTGATTATAAGATGACCTCCAACACCTGTTATTGCAAAAAGGACTTTTTGAAGATACAACTTTCCGACTACAGTCAGGCAAGTTTTCCTCATCCTGTTTCACTCGCACAAGTGAAATATGAAAGGCTTCTTCAAAAAAAGACGTCTGTTTTTCTGATTTCCTGCTGTTAAAGACGTCTGCAGACGATTTCAATTCAATTTCACTTTTCAGATCATAGCAGTGATGCCAGAGAGGCAGGTTGCAGAGATTAATGTCTGATTCTTAGGACGCTCTGTCGTACACAACAGCTTGCACGTATTAGAGCCCTCAGTTTCAGCCGATTAACTCCTTCAACAGCCATTTGAAGGAGCCAGGTACGTGTTCCATCTGTCGTCTGCGATTTGAGTGGCGCGCATTGTCAAAGTGCAATCAAGCATGGCACATCCACTGTGGTTACCTGACTGAGTCCTGCTCCTATGTGGGAACACTTGAGTGCACTTTGCATACTGTGACTTCATTTGTGATATTAGTCCATCAAATGTCCACTCCGAAAACCGTCTGCACTAATATGCACTTGGTGTGTTATTCACATGTTTCATTGGTTTTATGGCTTTTCATTGTTGCATTTCATTGTTATCAGAGTATTTCTGTGACTTGCCTGCAGGATGAACAAGGCAATTGGAGACATTTTCATATAAATGTATAATTTGACACTTTCTATTATTCCTATCATCATAGTCACATAGTGTATACCAAGCTTATGTGCATGCTCAGTGTGTAGCTCTTTCACAGGAAGTGATGTGTTTTACAGCCACAATGACAACAGCTTGCATAGAATAAGGAGACAGAGAACTAGGTAGTCATCATGAACAGCAATATATACCACAATGACAAACTTTCCCTCCACCCTTCTCCCCTCCATCCTTTTCTCTCCCCATGATTTCCGCCCCTCCTTCTCTCCTCCCAGTTAAGTTAAAGGTCAGACCTGTCTCTGCCTGGGAGATAAATCAGCTCCCATCACATCACTGTGTGTACATCTTTTTGCCGAAACCAGAGAATGCATGCACACGCACACACACACACACACACTTCCACAGACCCCCTGACAGGAGTGGCATTCACTGTAGACTTGCATAAAAACAAGAAACATCGCACTGAACATGATAAAGGGAGTCATTTCCCACGGCCCTCCTGGCTCACATGCTTATAGGTACACACAGACACACATATCAGTGCGCACACGCATGCACATGCGTACATATGCGCAGAGCTGCTTGTTTAAAGCTGCAGCAGTAGTTTTAATGTCACACTTATCTTCTCTGTCACAGCCACTTATTGCTGAATAAACTGGATTGCTTTTCTTGCTCTGTCCTTGCTCTGTGTTGGTCACTGTCTCCCTGCAGAGTGACTAAAGGACACACGACACGTTTTATGGCGCTAAGGATTATCTCTATGCCCATTACTTTAAAAGTAAGAATGAGTGTTGCAACCGATGCTGGGGAATCATCTGAATGTTACACGCTTGCTGTTGGCTTGGCTGGTAGCGCCACAGCGATATACGGACTCTCATACAGAGCGAAAACATTAAATCTGGTGAAAGAGGCGGAGGTAGGGTGGGGGTGGGGGGTTAGCATAAGGAGGAGATATATGTAGAGACAGGCAGATGTGCGCATGGAGAGCTTTAATGTGGTTTTGATTGAATAATGGAAGGCAGACTGTTCTCCTCTCTGAGTTACTGTGCACTAGTAGAACCAGATATGTCCCTGCTGCTTCCACACTGCAGCTGTGTGTGTGTGTGTGTGTGTGTGTGTGTGTGTGTATGTGTATGTGTGTGTGTGCATGCTTGTTGGCCCACAGCATGTGTTTTATGGTCAGAAAGAGATGAGGCACAGATTGATACTCTCTCCTGTCGGTGCTCATTCAGCCCTCAGAACCCATTACTTCTCTACTCTCTCTCCAACTCTCTCTTCAGTGTCTCTCCCTCATCCTCCTCCTCCTCCTCCTCCACATCCAACCTCAGCTCATTCTTAATGTAATTAACCAGACTTGCTCTGCTGTATTCACCCTGTCTCCACTGCTTCTAATGTTTCTTTTCCTTCACTTCTGTCTTCTTTTTCACATTCTCCTTCCTCCTCCTTCCATCCTCAAATGAAAAAATATTAAAGCACCATAATACTGCTTTTGAACTTTTACACTTCTATTCATTTCTTAAGCATTTCCTTGGATGATACTTGGGTCACATGCACAGTGTAGAGTTTGTAAACAGGTGTTATTTCCTTTAAAGAACTGCTAAAATCAGATGTACAGTAATTACTGGAAATTTTGTTTTCCACATTTGTTGAATTGTACGATAACCTGTAATTCACACCAACACAGACAGACAAATCTCACATTTTCCGTGTGTTGGGCACTGACTATAACATGCTCCAACTGGAGGCTGAACACTGAACGTTTGAAAGACAAAGAGATTGCAGCTACCAATGTATTCCATCTTTCATGCTTGAATGATTTGGATTTTTTTATGATTCCCCTTATAAAAGTCTATAAAAAAAGAAACTAAAACTCCTGAGTGAACCTAAGAGGGTGAAGATGAGCACTAATACATTCCCTCTGGCTTCATTTACAACAGTGCATCATGATCAGTTCTTATTCAGGGCTCTCCATAAACACACAGCGTAAATTGATCAGTATTACAGTAAATATGCAATCGTAAAGAGTATATCATGGCTATTATATCAGCGGCGGATGACACTGACTGGACAGAATTCAATTTTTATTAAAAGGCCAATTACCAGCCAAGATAATATACCAGTAGGTGTGCAGAGATAGCAGCACAGAGAGCCAAATTTACAACCTAAACTGACAGTATTTCAGCTTGAACTGACAGATTTAAAGGCCAGCTGGGAGATTCTTAAATGAGTCTACAAATACTGGCTTATTGCAGACTCTCCCTAATACTCTCTGTCTTTTACATCTTTCTCTCCTGCAGTATTTCTAAACCCTTATTTCTGTTAACTTCTGCTTACTCTCCTTCCTTACATGGCCCTCATCTCGCTTAAATTAAATGTCATCGAATCCAACTTTCTGCCCTGCCCACTTCCTCCTTCTTGTTGTGTGTGTGTGTGTGTGTGTGTGTGTGTGTGTGTGTGTGTGTGTGTGTGTGTGTCTGTGTGTATGTGTGTTTATGTGTTAGGAGCCACTTACAGAGTCCCTCCATTACTCCTAATGAGAGGAGCTGCAAGAGGCCTGTCATTCTATTAACCTCATCAGCATCATTCTCTCTCTCTGTAACACACACACACACACACACACACACACACCCAGGACTCACATGCATGTGCACATGTGATTGCATTTACAGAAATAATGATCTGCACTGCAGTCATCTGTGACGGATGATGTCGGACTCTTTGACATAATGTCAAAAGACTGAGTGGCACACTATGCAGACACACATAATTCACACACACACACACACACACACACACACACACACACACACACACACACACACACACACACACACACACACATCATAATACAAAAAGATGGCCACAACAAAATCAAAAAAGACACTTCTCGCTCCTTAACTACATTTTTCATTTCCTCCTCACTGGCTTTCAGTCTGACATGATCACACATTCTGTGTCATCTTGTTCCAGCTATACACTGAAGCTATCGTATGGGATGCATACACTGCGTGAAATATTCAAACTCAGTTCTTCATGTTTTTTCATGGCTGCACCACTCCATCAAATAGACATATTCTAACTAAACGCACCATTTTATACAGATTTTCCCCAAATTCTCTGTGACATATGTGATATATTTGGAAACTTAGGGCTCTCAGCTAGAATTCCTAATGCTCTATGGGTTTGGACACGGTTTGGCTGCGAGTCTGCACTGACTGATCCACCTGTGGATCATTGGGGGCTAAGAAGTTAACGCTCTCCAAAACTAGCATGAAGTTTCTTCCTTGACTCACAGCTGTGATGAAACTTGATGATTCAACGTGTAGAAACCCGCTGCAAAAGGAGCAGATAGGAACTGACAGTAGCCTTAAGAGACCAGAATCCAATGCAGCCACATGACATGTCATGTTTGGAGTGACAGGCGTGATTCACTCTTCCTCCACCTTCATGTGGAACCCACAGCTGGCAGTTTTGAACTGAATCCTAACCCTGACAGCCACTTAATGAAATCAGACACAGTCCTCCATTAGGAGACCATCTTCAGTGAAATATTTTAAACTCAAAGCTCTCACATCAGCAGGATGCAAACGCAGGCGTAAACAGCTTAACCTGCTGAGCATCTGCTGCTATACGAGTTGTGCCTTTGTGCCTTAAACGCAAACATATTTAAACATAAAAATACAGATGGCGTTTGTCATTCTAACAAATGGCTTGAGTCCTGCAGTGCTGCGCTTGAGTCGAGGCCCGACGGGATAAAATCAGGGATTTATTTTGAAATTTTACTGTATGTCGTCTTCTCCTGTGTGAGAACTGCACATTCTTTATCTAAGACTCTATCAAGTCTTTATCTGCAAGAGCTTCGAGGAGCTATTAGCCATCTATTTGGAGTTATTCATTTTTTATCGTTTCTCATGTCCGTCCCCTAATCTCCCAACATTCGCCTGCATGTGTATTTAGTGTGTCTGTGTTGCATTAGCTGTTGGCATTTTTAACTTTCTGCATGCCTGGGTGCTTTTGTATATCTGTGAGCACATAACGGCATAAGAAATGCATGTATGTGTGTGTGCGTGTGTGTGTGTGTGTGTGTGTGTGTGTGTGTGTGTGTGTGTGTGTGTGTGTGTGTGTGCATCCCAAGGCAAGGCTCCAGATGGCCTTAAAACAATGAGCAATCTCTGTGACCCTCTCATTATTCTCTCAGATTCAATTAGCAGCTGATCAAACCAAGCGGGAGAAGCTGTTCACTTCTAGAGGCTTTGCAAATCACCTCAGTGACCAAACACACACACACACACACACACACACACACACACACACACACAAAGAGACAAACAGCTATTTTTAAAATCTCATATATCTCATAGCTGTATGCAGTTAAAGCCACAGAGTGAAACATCTCTTGGCTTTGTGCTCCACTGCAGGAAACAACTCTCGCCCACCCTCCTCCTCCTGCCCTCTTCCTCTTTACTCTTTCCATTTTCTTCATCCTATTCTTCTTTTCATCCACTTGACTTTCACTGGTTCCCTGTATCCATCTTCTGCATGTTCTCTCCTCTCCAATCCCATCTTTTTTTTTTTTTTTACATCTTTTGCGTTACTTTCTTCCCTGTTTTCTCTTAGAGGCTTCTTTTCTATTCTTTCTTCTCACTCTGTGTATGTGCTGTTTACTCTGCAGTTCTGCAGTGTTTGAAGTTCTTTCCTCTTCTCTCGTTCTCTCTTTCTGAACTGTGCATCATCTTCCGCTGCGCTCTTATCAGCTATGTTAACAAACAGAATTACAGCCCAGTCAGAGCAAGAATGCCCCATCTAACCACAGTCAGAATAAAATGCCATTTGGGTTAATTTCAGGAACTTTTTACATCTGTCTGATAGATGACAATTGCTCCTCAACATCTTCCATCACATGGTCGACCACTTAAGTGAAGTCAAAGAGCTTTCTTTGGGAGGGCATGAGACTCTCCTCTACTGTTGCATCATTTACAAGCTCATTTTCCCACTGATGGTATTTCCAAAAGTCTTCCCAAGGGAATAATCGCTGGCTTCCAGGAAGATCTGAATCACACACTGAGTACTGCAGGTGGCTCCACTTCTCCTGTTGAGTGGTACACTTAGACAAAATTGTTGCTTTAGTAGAAAGCACAGCCGTAAATTGATGGGGCTTAGCACCAAGCATGGCTTCATCATTTTCAAAAGTTGGCCTGGACAAAGTGTACATGTCATGGGTCTTCTCTCTTTTCATGAAGCATTGACCAAAACACTATTTAGCACCAGGAGGAGAAACTTTAGCTCATCTGTTGCATCTCTACAAACTATAAACCTGAGCAATTAGCATACTAAGCTACTTTTGTTCCCTATAAGAGCAGTTCATCCTCTAAAAACAAGACACGAGAAATGTTTCCATACAGACTAAACCGTGTGTCCTGGATGTTTTTGGTGTAAAAGTACGATCTGTCCTCGCGTCCATCCATCCCTTCTTCCAGTCCAAGCCCTGGATGACAGCTTCCTCTTCAGATAAGTGTGCACTTCAAACGAGTACGGACATGAAGCTAGGTGGGCTAGGATGAGTATAAAATTAGCAGCTATCCACGCTGGGCTGTTAATGCCACATCCCTCCTCCCACGGCCAACATTGTTTTATCCATCTCAATGGGTTAGTATCAAATGCTTGAACAAAGGCAGACACATTTTGAGGTGGAGGTCATTTTCTACGAGCACAAAATCCCAGCACACTAAAGTTACATCACCGCTCACTGCACACAGCTCGGGTTTAAAAGTAAAATTCATATTGTGGGACCCGTTTTTTTTGTTTTTTGTTTTTTACCTCCTCCCTGCTGATATCTTTATGGCCGAATGTTTCTCCCACTCTCGAATGGCTTTGTGCTTTCTTGTTGTTTCACCTCTCCCTCTCGGCTGTAACACAGGAAGCAGGATTGCCTCTAAACAATAACGCTCTCAAATGTGTGAGCACACACACGTTCACATCATCGACTCCACCCGATAGTAATCATTCAGAAAAAACATTAGACGCTTGTGAGCATACACACTCTCTAGTTCTCTCTCTCTCTCACACACACACACACACACACACACACACACACACTGCACAGCTCACCGTGTGAGTTACCAAATTAGGAAATGATATGCAAGTTTGCACAAACACCATGTTCTGCTCGGGTCTAGAAACACACACACACACACACACACACACACACACACACATTGTAGATAACTAAAACTTTAGACTTAACATCTGCAATCAGCTGCACAGAAGAGGAGCAGTTGAACATTTCAATGCAAAGTGTGGGATACCATATTTCAAAATTTAAATATCACAGAGTTTCTCCTGAAACTGACAAGACGGGATCACCTGGATCATGAGTCGGCACTCTGTTGCTCTTGCTGAATGACTAAAACACACTTGCGAAGAGCATGTTAACCAGACAACGGCCAAATGTTCCATTTTAGCCTTTACAGAATCGATGTTCATTAGCTGCAGCAGATCTAGGTTGAATCTCTGACGTTGGTCATCGCAACCAGCGAAATGAAAGGCCTGAAACGTGTCTGTACATTTCTAATTAATTAAGAAGAGGTTGCAGAGATAAAAAGGTTTGTTTGCCTCTGAATTTAACACATCTGGACATTCTGCCGGATCCAGCATGGTAGAGGTTGCATCAGCATGGGTAGAGAACTAAGCAGTTCAGTGCAGTTCAGTAGACATGATGAAGTTATGAGAGAATAACTTGAACTAATCTGTACTGATATTGACCATGACACACACAGCGCCACAGCAGGCAGAGCGGGGTGGTGCGGGGAAACTGAACAGGAGTGTCACACTGTTTAACTCCGCTGTGAATTTACGGTACACCAGAGACCGGCGTGTGCGATGAAAAAGAGTAAAAAAAACGCTGCCGGGCTGGGACGCTAGTTTACCACTGGAGAACTTGAGACCTGAATCTCCATCAGCTGCCAGGGTGCTGAGCTGTGGCTGATAGCAAGAAGACAAAACTCTCTTTGAACGATCAATACAGCATGAAGAATTGTGCCTTCTGATTTTTCTGACATGGTGTTCCTCTGATCGTCCCCTAGGCTACAAATACTGATTTTCTCTAACTGATTTCACTGCCCCTAACATCAATGGCGGGCGTGTCAACACATTTCTGACAGAGGATGGGTGTGTTTTCAGGACACTGAGGATGTATTCTTGGATTTCCATTTTGTTTTCTTCGTTATTTTAAAGAGTTTTTTTCTCGCATCAGCAGCTGACGTAGCGGAGGATAACCAACCAATATGGACCTCAGTTTCGCTGTCCTGAGCCGTACTGGCAGATGACGCTCCTGTCACACAAACACACCAGCATGCATCCTCCCTTTGTCAAACACACACACATACACACACACATCACCACTCAGTCCGCCACTCTCCGATCTGTTCGTTAGCACAGCGCCTCGTTAAGTATCTGCGCCTGGCGCTCAGCTAGCCAAAGGAGGGCCTGTCCAGCCGACACGAGGCCGCCAACCGGAACAAACCAGATCAGAGCTCGGTGCGTGGGAGGTCTGTCACACACACTCATGTTAGCACTGCTCTGCCTGCAGTGCGTTATGGCATGCACAAGCACACACAAACACACACCCATGCTATTGGAACTCCTAGCTGCCTGCTATTGGACACACGGTGACACACATGGAGACACAAACGCTAACTACCGCACAAGCTGATGACAACTGTCCCCCTGCTGCATTATGCATGAGCATGCACATAGCATACACATCAACCACACACACACACACTACAGAGGAACGACCGACGCCTCTTAATTACATCTTTATTTGGTGTTTTTAAGGTGAAACACTGATCGCTCTCCTCGCTGGGTTAATTGCAGGTTAAATTGACTGAACAATGTTGTTCCACAAAGTTTGGCATTTTCAGTCTGCTTCTAAACGGCTGGTGGGAAACAGATGATGTTTCCCAATTAGCTGCCTGCAAGCTGTACACATTTACCACTGGAGGTCTTGTGTTTCTGCGTTCGGCTTCACTGTGTGCAGAAAGCAGCTGACACCACATCCGTTCATTCATTCTCTCTTTTCCAACCTTGAACCAAAAAAGGTCGGGTGCTGCGTAAAATGTCAAGACAAACAGAATGCCATCATTTGCAAGCCAAATGTGGGACGTGTTCCCAAGCCCATGTAGTAATGTCTTTTATGCAATCATGTGTTCCACAACTTTCCCGGTCTTTAGTTGCTCCTGTCCCAACAACTGTCTCAAATTGAGATTAAGCATATATTTAGAAAAAATCAATGAAGCTGATGAGGTGAATCATGAAATATTTTGTACTATTTTCTATTGGGTACATGTCAAAAAGGATTAGCAAATGATCACATTCTGGCAAATTATCACCGGGCTGCAGCTCACACTGAGATAAAGACCATCTTTAATCAAAATGCCTGAAGCATGCTTTCCTAATATCCACCAACTTTTAATGGGTAAATGAACGACTGAGCAAAGGAAAGCATTAATAAACAGTACACGAGTGAGTCACTTTCTGGATGCGCTCAATTCAGCGTCAGAGCGAATTCGTCTGCCTGTGTTTGCTTGAGAGCATCGAGCATAAACGACGAGTTCACAGTCAAATCTTTGATATTTGCATGAGATTGATTTTGAACCTGACTCAAGCTATAAAATGATACAGTAAGCTTAACTTTATTGAACCCCTGCAGGGTTCATAACAGGCCATTACAACAGCAGAAAGAGAGCTGAACGTGTGAACAAAGAGTAAAAGCTGCCTCAGATCATGGCAGCTCTTTGTGTGACAGCCTCATTTTCTATAGGTTTCCTGCTGTGTTTTATAGCTGACGGTGTTCCCCAGCCTCATGCCAGCGACCTCTGACCTGCACATTTATCTCAGAACAGAGGCAGCGGTGCATAAAAATGTGATTACACTGCTACAGGAGTGTGTGCTCTGATTACTTGGTACAGAGTGCAGATGCAGGCAAGATTCTCATCCGCTGCATCTAAGCAGATTTTGAGCACGATGCTTTAAGTGACGTGTTGCCAAGAATGCTCTCTGACTCTCAAGTCTGCCTTTGTTCCTTTATTACATTTTCGTCTGCGCGCAATTAGAGTGTCGCCAAGTGTAACAATTACATTAACAGGTATTCTGCAGTCAGACTGTGTAAACACGAATCGGTATGTAAATTCCTGCAGAGATGAGGAGCACAGCGAAGGCACAATTACACATTTCTGTTTGCTGGAGTAGATGGTTTTGTTGTTTTTATTGGAAGCTGTTTGCTTTGTGAAGAGTTCGACATCTTCATTTAACCGCATTTCAATTTAAATACACAAGATTTTTAAAGCAAACTTTCTTCTTGAGCTGTTTCTCAACTGCAACACTTCACGATTCCACTAAAAGTGAGCAGCATCGGCCGATGGTTGATTCTATATTCAGTGTAACAGCGTTTTGCTCTGTGACATGTGGCTCGTTCCTCTCCAGACAAGTATATAACAGCACCACTATATAGCCACTTCAGCTAAAATCAGGCTGTTTAACACACACCAGGCCACCTGCACTTCAGCTGGGTCAGCTGCTTCATGATGCCCTTTCATCGCACACAAAGGCAGTGTGTGTGCGTGCGCAAGTGTTTGTGTGTGCCAAGGAAAATGCACTGTGTGTGGTGTGGTTTCCATGTGTGTTTCAATTGTGATAATAGAGGTCCATTAGGAAGCAGACAGGGGGCCAGGAAGAGCAGCGTTCATTCATTACAACCTAATGGACATTAAACAGAAGTCTCCCACACACGCACACATGCACACACACGCACACACACACACACAAACACACACACAGTCGATAAGAAATGCTTTTGATAATGCTGCCATTCCTCCAAGAGACAATTAATGATCGTCTGAACTGTCTGTGAAAGATTAATCCATCCACATTGACCCACTGCCTCTGAGCGTGTGTGCGCGGGCACGCGTGTGTGTCTGTGTGTGTGATCTCTACGAGCGGAGACAAACAATGCCAAGTTCGATCCAGAGGACGATAGATCATTTCCAGGGAGGACAGCTCACTGGGTTTTAGTTGAATCATACTGACATGGAGAAGTCTTGTTCCCGGTTCACAACAGATGCCACTTTCACAACGCTGCCTGGATGAAGTGTTCCTGAACGCCGCCTCTTTACTAGATTTGTACTTTTGAATACATCCATGCATTTTAGAGAACCATTTAGCGGCTCTACACCTGTCAGTCACCGTCAGATGAAAAATCTGTTAATGACGATGATTCGTAAGTGTCTGAAATCTCAATCTGCTGCTCACCTGCATCGTTTAGTGACATCTGACTCGAAATATGTTTAAAGCTAGAAGAGTTTAACAGGCAGAGCGCTCATCTCCACCAGGTGTGCGCGTTGTCCTAAGAGCAGGATATTCAATTAAAATTCAAAGAGAGAAAATTTCCCTAAGCAAAGGTCTGGACCATCATCGGTATGTGGTAAACAACTGAATCAGTCAAATCAAACACAGAATTCAGTGATATTTCAACATTTATTGTCAGTTTTTTGTCATTTCAAGTAAGATAAAAGCTGCATTTAAATACATTACGGCGAGCTTTTGAAAAACGTGCATCCAAAGTGCTTCATTTCAGAAAAATGAAGTGAAAAGTCCGTCTTGAGCTTCCCTTCCCTTGAGGCCTCTGCTTGGCGGAGATAATAAATCCCAAAGATGTTTTAATAGAAACTTTCACTGCACGTGGAAGTCTCATTCTGAGCTCTTTTGGGTTGACTTTTTAAACTCCTTCGATTTGCTGCATGTTATGTTAACATTATGTTAATGGGAAGGTCACCACATTACATGTCACTGTTCTTGTAAAACAAGTGAGAAATCCACCACTGGGATAAAGACTGATTATGTCCCCTGCTAATGTCTTATTTAATTGAAGCTGTATAGTTTTCAGATGTGATGAACTCAATACTTTTTTTTTTTTTTTACATTTCTTGCCGTTTTGACAGTGATTAATGTTCGCGTCAGCGTGCAGAACTTTGACACTGAAGCTGTGACTGAAGGACATACAGTGCGACAGATTTTAATATCATACCCTCATAAACTCGCTCTCCTCAGCTGACTCACGCTGCAGCTGTGAAGTGTCCCCGTTCATTTTTTTTTTTTTTAACTAAGGAACTAAGGAGGAAAGTTGCCTTTCAAGCCACAGCTTACATCATCCTCGGATAATTCAACAGTACGAGAAACAAGAGTGAAAGAAATACAAAAAAACACTTTGCATGCGTTTGGTCAGATGCCTAAATTCAATCAAGTGACAAAGCAGGCAGGCGCGACGTCTCCTCTCACTCCGCCCGTCTCTCTGGGAGTTCACTGTCAGTTCAGTTCGGTGTGGGTTACATCCTCCAACGGATATGAAGTCACCCAAAAACATGTTAGCTTTTTCTTCCCTCCCTCTCTCCTTCTCTTCGTTTTGTGACGTCTGCGTCGCTCCACCACTATCTCCAGCAGCAGCTATTTCAAAGTGAGGCAGAGTTCAGCCTGAGCCGGCCAGACGCTTTGAAAGCTGTGCAGATTCAACAGCTCCTCTGCCGTGCAGTAAACACCTCGCTGCCTTTTTAGCTGCTGCCAAAGCTCCTCCAATACCTCTTTGAATGTTACCTTCACTGCGTGACACCGAAGTTAAAAACACCGGCACATAGAGTCTTTATGATACATCTGAGACTCACACACTCACAGATACACCCGCAGACTTCATTTACCCTTTCTTCTCCCCCACACACACTCGTCCTATAAAATGATCACAAGCCATACAGTTATTGACTCAGCACTCGAACACGGACACTCGCACACACGCCGTAGATCGACACCCCCCCCCCCCCCCTTCCCCGATGCCCCGATGTGCAGCAGTGCTATTCTGTTGCCTAGTAACCAGGTAGAGTTTCTAGTAAGAGCCTCTTCGGCGAGAGAATCCCAGTGTCCTAGACTTCACCGTCTCTCTCTCTCTCTCTCTCTCTCTCTCTCTCTCTCTCTCTCTGTCACACACACACCGCAACGCACATTTGTGCCGTGTCGAAGTTGCTTTCATTAAACTCTGCACGCGCACTTTAAATTCACCCGGCACTTTTCTTCACCATCAACCTTCAATCACCACTCTGCCGTAAAACTGGGTTGCTGGAGCTCTTTTTTTCTGCACGCTCCACTTATCTACACACCTTTGCATCTCTCTACCTCTTCCTCACACAACCACACACACACACACACACACACACACACACACACACAGCTATTCCCATGCACACAGGCTCATTTTTGTAGACAAAGCAGAGACACGTGCTGCGGAGCAGAGAGAAGAGGAAGAGGAGCGGAGAGAAGAGGCTGCAGTTTTCAAGTCCCTGCGGAGATGCATTTAAGCATCAGGCTATATCCATTATACACTAGTGCTGTAAGAGCATCTCTTATGCTTACACACACAAACACACACACATAAAGATTAGCACAAATAGCCACACATTCGGCGCAAGTAGCAGCCTTGCAAAAAAAATAAGCTATTCAGTACTTCCTGCATAAAATCAGTGCATAAAAAGAGCCTTAAATATGCAAATATTAACCCCCGCAACGCCAAACAGATCACTCCGCTCAGTTTGTTTCTTCGTGTGTGCAGAACTGTTATTTGATATTCCCCCTCGTCGCTTTGAAGCGCGTGCAGACGACGCCGTGAGCGGCAGAGACGGAAACGTAGCTGTTCTTTGTTAGCGTTAAAGGAGGCAAAGTTACATGCAAGCAAAAACACTGCAGTGATATGATCTCCATCTCTCTTTCTCTCTCTCTCTCTCTCACACACACACACACACACACACACACACACACACACACACACACATTGTGCTGTGCTGTCTGCATTGCCATGACAACCTAGTGCTGGATGCTGATGGGTTTCCCAGATCTTTTATTTATTCATCCATCTCTGCATTACTCTTTCATACTACCACACACACACACACACACGCACACACACACACACACACACACACACACACACACACACACACATGGATGTGCACCCTTACACGTGTGCATCTATGCGTGCTCTTCCACCACACTTCCTAACATACATAAGGCCTCATTTATAAGCTGGTTTGATCATCAGAGTTTGCATCACAGTAGAAATCTGCAGGAGAACACGTGCATCGGCGTGATCGGCGTGAGCGATTTCTTGTTGCCTCCGAAACATCACCGTGCGAAATGAAAAGCCGTCCATACAAAGTGGGCCATTACGAGCAGCTCGTCTCGGCCTCTCTTTCCGTGTGCATGCGTGTTTCTGTCATTCCTGCCATCTTTCAGACAGTAATGTGATCAGCAGCAGTGCTGTGTTATTCATGTGGAGCTTGACTGTTGGGAAACGGCGGGAACACACATGCGGCGCAAACACAGACTCACACCAACAACAACAACAACAACAACAACAAAAAAAGCTCATTAGGAACAGCGGTGCAGCCACTGAACAGCAAGCGCAACAACAATATGACCTAAAAACATAACTGAATACTAAGCACCCTGTTGGAGGCAGGATGGAGCAGCTCCAGCCGACAGTGAGGGTCCACTGACGACGGCACACCCGGCACGATGCACGGCCTCTGGGGAGCCCCGCGCTGACCTCCCCCTCCCAGCTCCGCCTCCTGGAAAGGAAATACATTATCGCCTTTTCGGGTTATTTCGCACGTCTTGAGGATCCTACCGGGCGTGTGTGAGCTAGTGTGCGTGTCGGTGTGTTGTTTGGAGATGCACTGTGAGGTAGAGCGGTCCATCTGAATCTGCGGTGGCTCAGTTTTCAATTATTCCTGCTGATTCTCTGTCTTTCCATCTCTTATTTTTTATAACAGGGATATATACTCTTTTACTGAACTCTATTCACCCCCAGCTCAACCCCCTGGCCAACATCACGCACCAGCACACACACACACACACACACCAATAAATCAATACAGCCTGGGAGTCATCCAGGCCTTGTCAAATGAGAGGGACCTGAGAGGGCTGATGACACCGTGTGCTCATTACCAAAAAACATCCTTTTACATGGCATAAGTGTGCACACAAATGCATATTTCATACTGCAGCACACCGGAAAAAACATGCATTACTGATCCCTGCCTCCACTGAGCATCAGAAAAATATATGTATTTTTTTTCTAAATCTACAAGTGCTTCGGTGCATTTGCAGTCAGGACTCTGGCACGTTTTGGTAAAAAGAAAAGACAAAGGAACGAGAGGAGAGGGAAGGAGAAACAAAGAAAGAGCACACATTATTCAGCTGCAGCTTTTTTGGAGAGAGGCAGGATGAGGGTGGGGGAGGAGGGGTTGGTTGAGAGAGTGTCTTGAGGACGAGAAAGCCACTGCATCTTCACTGCAGCAGCCATCAACCAGCAGATAAAGACAATCGAAAGCACAACAGAGGTGGAGAGGGCAGAGAGGTATGTGCTCGTCACCCGCACTTTTCATTGGCTGAACGCCGTGTCCAATTGTCGGGCGGGGGCGCCGCGGTGAAGTGCGCACAGCACGCAGAACAGATTGGATTTAAATGGGCAAATTCTGTCCTTTTCACTCCTCGCCGTGTTTCTGCTCGTCTTTATCCCTTTCATCCTTCCCTTCCTGTCGCGACTTTTAACTCCCATCTTTTTCCGACATCCTGCTCTCCTGCCTCCTGTCCTCTCTCTTTGACCTCCCCCGTCTGTTTTCTATCCTGGACTTCATTTGCTTCCTCCCTTCCTCCATTTCTTGACTTTCTGTGTTCTTTTCGTGCCACCCATCCATCCTTGTCTCTCTTTCTCCTCTCCTGAATTTCTCTGTCTCATCTGTCCTCTCTCTCCAGCCTTGTGTCAGCTTTGCCTGACACCTACCTACCACCTGCTGCACGCACTCACGCGCGCTCGCCTCCCGTCATCATTTGTAGTCGACTGGGAGTTTTTAAAGGCTGCATCGCATTTGCTGCATGCATTTCAATGATGAGAGTGACAGAGCAGGTTTTGGGTGGTGGGCTGATCCGTGGAAACGCAGAATACACTTCTAGACCATCATCAACATGATGCGTAGCCATGGCAACAGCTGCCGAAAAGCCCTCCCATGGTAAAGGAGGGCCAATCAGAGTGGCACCGCTACTACAGGGAAGTTGAGTGACAGTTCTCTGAGTGAAAAGACAGATCTGAGATGCTGTTCTCCTCTACAGAACAGAACTATAAAGCTCATTCATTCCCGTCGACCTTCTCTGTTTTATTCCTGCTTTTCTGCCTTTTTTTGTCTAATATCACACACTAGGGTCAAATGTTAGAAATGCTCGATGAAAGCAGTAACATACCGTGAAATGGCTAACCGGCTATTCTTGGATTGTCTGATGGTGTCGAGACACCTCTTCTCACGGTGAAGCTCATCACTGGCAGGTGGGAAGAGGCGTCTGGCAGCACCATGTGTCACCTCTGTGACACATGTCTGTCTGCAGCTCTCCCCGGACTGACAGTGCAGTCAGCAGTGACAAGGACCGCAGTGTATGGGGATTTGGACCTTCATTTTCACGACATATTAAACACTAATAAAACCGCAGGATAGATATGACCTATTTTACTGTGTTTAGACAGCAGAGGGACG
This sequence comes from Chaetodon trifasciatus, assembly GCA_037975065.1. NCBI lineage: Eukaryota > Metazoa > Chordata > Actinopteri > Chaetodontiformes > Chaetodontidae > Chaetodon > Chaetodon trifasciatus. Next base: position 6,290,436 of record JBBMOE010000033.1, read on the forward strand.
TTCAAGAACTCTGTAATCTACTCCTTAACGGATTAACCCTGTGACCCTGAACACCAGCAGCCACCAGCTTCACTAGGCTTGACCTTTCAACCTATGACACATCAGACTCGTCACTCTGCTCTCATGTAACACAACCTGGCTGCCTGGCAGAAAGCTCTATGAGACACACCGATGTTGACACACTGTCTTCGTATGGGATACGTTTCCCTGCCAGTAATACAACAATCTAATATAATAATAAGAATAATAATAGACAAATACTATTGTCATGTGTGTAGTGAGCTTGAGAGGTGCTGGTAGGTGGATTTTGTTACCTTCAGACAGAGGCGGGCTACCTGTTTTCCAGTCTTTCTGCTAAGCTAAGCTACCCAGCTGCTCCAAGAACAAAGGTGATGCCAATCTTCTAACTCACAGCATGAAAGCCAATGAGTGTATTTCCCGAAATGCTGAATCATAGTTTTAATCTTAACTACACCAAAGCAGACAACTTATTGTATGTGACTACAGGCAACAGAATCTGCTTAATTAATGTAATGTAATATAACGTAACTCTCACCCAACAATGACTGGCCAATCACAGCCCATAACCCTGATGCTATCCATAATTTCACAGAGAGCAGCTATCATCATGACAGCAGCACAAACACACCAAAATTGAGACACACACACACACACACACACACACGCACACACACACACACACACACTGTGGAGCCCTCAGACGTTCAGAGCCAGAGGCAGGAAAGGGTGACTGCCTAAATACACGGTGTGCGTGACTGCACACAAACACGCATACCACCGAGTACATACAAATGCACTCCTGCATATGCGCGCACACCCTGCGTTTACACACATGACAACAAGTCAGCGCTATTAGTTCCAGATCATTTTACGAAGCACCCTGTAAACAGAGAGCCTGGAGATGAACAAAGATCCTACTGTACTGGAAGTAATCCCAGGACACACACAACTTAACACCCTGTGGACACACACACAACGACCCAACCACAAACACACACACACACACACACACACACACACACACACACACAAATCAACACAAAAACGCACAAACTGATTTGCACACACACATAGACATAAATATTAAGAAAGCATCGGGATCTTATTACATTATGCTACATAATGCATTTCTGAACAACAACAATAGCTTTTGCTACTTGACAGTTTTCAGTAATCTCTGCTACAACTGGACAACATTTCAGAATTTCCTGATCTTTTTACCTTTTGGAGCCGATCTTGCATTTATTTTTATGCCGAAATCTGCACCATGTTGGCTAGCATGGAGCATTTTGTGACATGTGTCATGGCACTACTCGAGCAGAGAGAGCATTTGCTCTCTTTGTCCTCTGCAACTGCAGGTATGTGGGTTTATGCACGGCTGTTTTTTCACGGAATATTTTACAGAAGTAATGAGATTAGAGTGCCTGGTGCCTCGCAATCAAGTGCTAAAATTACATCCTTGGAAGTCTGCTCCTCCATCACAGAACACAACGCAGAGTTAGACTCACTACACATATACTGCACACATGCATGAACACAACCACACACACACATATTGCAAGGTGTGCCAGGACTTCATACGTCAGAGAGACAGGATCCCTCTGTCTCTAGAGCGATACACACCTCATGACCCCCAATCTGCTGCTATGATGAGCACAGGCCAAATAAAATGAGTCATCAAACACACACACACATGCACACACGCACACACGCACACACGCATAACACAGCTCAATATAAATACAGCGAGATGAGCACTGAGACTGGCGGAGAGAGCTGTGCAGAAGCCTGTCTGTGTGCTTATACAAACACACACACACACACACACACACACACCTCAGGATGCCTGTCTGAGTGGCAGCAGGAGGAGGACAACCTGCTGACATCAAGGCCAGCTCTCTTTATCCCTCACACTGCAGCGATGAAGTCATTTTAAGACACAAACACACAGTAAGAGAGAGGGACCTTTGAAATGGCATCACTGTGGGAGTAAGAGGAAGTGGACAATTCAAACTTGTTGCCCTGAGGACAGAGCTTATTATGGGTCATTTTATCATCGCTGCACTGCAGGTTGTTAGACCCCCCACCCCCCCACCCCACACACCAAACAAGGCCCCTTATCACCCTGAAGTCAACGCATTTCCCATTCTTCGTTTATATTTATATTAAATAAATCTCCAATTTCATACAACTGGTTAACAGCTCCACCTGCCAACACCTCAAATAGCCAAAGAATAAATAAGGCTTAAATGAAATCCAGAAAAGGCTTCTGATCCTTCAAATAAGCCAACATCGACTGCCGTTCTGTGTGATTGCGGGTGTGTGAGTGTTATGTGTGCGTGTGTGTCGTCTCTCAGCTTCATCTGTATTCATTTATGAAAGAGGTACAAGAGGCCCTCTCAACACGTTCAGAGTATAGGAAGACTAATGGAGACAGATCGCATGATGAATCCACTCATCTGTAATGGATTAACCTCGTCTGGCCCCCAATCTGATTTAATCAGCATGAATCAGCTCGTTATTGTAGTGCACCATGTAACTCCTAAACATTCAGTCTTGTGGCTGCGTCACAGGAGGTATTAGCACTGAAAAGTCGATTCAGGTATGACGGACTGCATCACATTATCTACTGGATAGAGTGCTACTTCGGACTTTCTTTAAGGATTACACAACGCTGGTTTTACAGATTCTAGACTGTGGACTATCAGCTGCTTCACATTACGGCCAAACAAGCTGTCATTGGTTTTCCACTCTTTTTAGCAGACTTCAGATGCAAACAATATTCAATTAATCTGCAGAGTACTTTGTCTGTTGATGGATCAATACATCGATTTGCCATTTTCAATCAATTTTATCTATAAAATGATTCAAAATAGTGAAAAATGTCCTAAAAAAGTTCCGTGAGCCTTAGGTGATGTCTTCAGATTGCTTGTTTAGTCCAAGCAACAGTTCAAAACTCATATCAGACAAACTAAAGCTCAAAATCTCGACGTTTGAGCGGCTGGAACCAGTCATTTATTTTAGCATTTTACTCTAAATATAAATCAAACAATGAATCGGTTTTCAAAATTATTCCTGATGAACTTTCCGTCAATCAATTATTTAGCTAATCAACTAATCGCTTCAGCCCTCCACTTCAGAAGATTAATAACTAGCTTGAGCTGGATAATAACTCTCAGCAAATAACATGTCAGCTCTTTTTGTTTGTTTGTTTTTTTTTTTGTCTACGCTATGTTTCTGTCACTTGTTCTCCATTTTTTGTGGTTTGCTAGCAGCCAAATGCAAAAAAGCACTTATAAGCTACGATGTACGAGATGAACAAGGAGCAAAGACGTCTCCACGCTAAAAAGGTTGTTATTCAGCAGCTGACAAACTCAGAGCTTGAACCCATCAATAGCAAAGTATCTCATTATGGACCCACAATTACAAAGACCCACAAAAGCTTCCTTGTTGAAATATTAAGGTAGGCACTCGTCTTTGTGTCGCTTTTAAAATGAAAGCCGCTAAAGAAAATCCATACCAGTTTCTTCCGTTCACTGTATTGTATGGGAGACGCGTCGGGAGTGAAGCGGTAAATAAAATGAATGCCTTCAGCAGCTCGCTGCTGCAGCAAAGACATTTGTACAGACAAGAGAGCAGGTCAGCTGATCAGGGATGATGAGTGCGATGAAACATGATGAAAGACAAACACTCACATGACACAACAGATTAGACCTTTTGCAGCACTTGGAACTATTGTTTTTATGTTTTATCGTCTGCTGTCATGCACGGGTTTTGATACTCCTCCGTGCGCTTTGTGCTGAGCAAATTCCCAGAGAGACAATAAAGCTTTTCATTCATTCATTCGTTGTGTTTGATCTCTGTTTCGTCCAATCTCCAGCATGCAAAGTGACAAAAGGTAGGGCGGTAAAAAAGATCAGCGTTTCCAGCAATGAAAAACAGATAGGCAACTATTTGACTTTCTTTATCTCTTTGTCTCTCCACTTCAGACTCACACGTTATCCAGTGCGTGCATGCCTTTGTGTGGTTGAGTGGCAGAGCATTTAGGCTGCAAATAATATTTACACAGCCCGCTGTAGACCACCAACTCTGCAATGCTTACACAGTGGGACCTGCGCACACACACACCCACACGCTCTCAGACACGGAGGAATAAAACACACAGAGCTGTCCAGAGTGACATAACCTGGTGCCTGTCTTGAACAAGCAGTTACAATGCAATGCCAAGCATGTGATAGAGTGCCTTATTCATTGGACATGCTTTCTGGGTACAAACAGTCCCCGCTGCTGCCAAACATTAACGCATCTTAAACCATCAGCGCTCAACTGGAATCAGATCAGGACAGGCAGGAAAAGCACATGTGCCGGCCATAGGAGCATCTGCTTCATCGTATACCTCAGCAGCCACTGCAGTGTTATCCCTGCTACAGCGCTGTGAACAAAACAGACATAATGTAACGCAACGTTAACATCTGCCCAACAGCAGGCTGCCAAGCCATATGTCCTATGTGTTTAAGGCTGCATGTTCAACTGGGTAAGGTTGATTTTTAGACTTTACCCCTCTTTACCCCTGTCTGCATCTGCTTGCTCAAATTTGTTCTTAATCACAATAAAACCCTTATATGAAGGATTTCCATGCATACAGAGTACATATAATGTTGTAATCAGCACATTCTCTGCTCTGGAACAATACCTCCAATAAAAAAAAAACATGTGAAACCAAGTTCAAAAACATAATTCAAGAGTCCAACCTTTGAATTACCTAAATACACCCTCAGTTCTTGCATGGAAGCAGCAGAAGAAGAACTTGGCCAGACTTCCTGCCACTTCATGGCGTATTCATTTAAAAACAGCCAACAAGATGTGCATTTGTATGATTTCCAAACTGCCTGCACGGGTCTGCCAATTCGATCCCCTTTAAATTATTTTCCTACTAACCTGAATGTAACTGCTCATACTGCAGGAGCAGCCTCCCTGAATTGTGTAACGTTTTAATTTCAGCGAGTACCTCTGTTCTGTGAGAGAGCACCACATGCCTTTCATTTCTATGACTGGGTTCTTCAGCGCCTACACTGAGCAGTACGGATATATCACTGTGATATTAATCCCCAAAGGGAAATTCACGTCTGAAAGCAGAAACCTTGGAGCTGGAAGAGACACTTTTTACTGCTCAGGGACACTTGATGGAGTAGGCGAATGCATCCAGGTCCACCAGTTTTAAGAAAGTCTCCGGACCTGCAGGCTTTTCCTTAAGGACACCAATCCGACAGTCTCCTCATCACCCACTTCCCAAACCTTAAAATCCACAAACTTGTTTTACACAGTTTGCTCATCATGAGGAGTTTTAGTCAGCCTGTGAAAACAGATATAAAAACATAGATATAGTGTCTTCTGTGGCTCTGGAGGGAGCTTTACTGTTTACGTCATCGGGGTTACCTTGAGATAAAGATTTAAAACATTGGACAGAAAGCCAGCATCATAAACTGGAGGTTTGGAGTTTGAAAGATGAGATTATAAAGCAGGCAGGAGGGGTCTAATGAAGGATGCTATTTAGCTGCATTTGTAGTAGAGCTAAACTGATACAGCAGATATTAGCTTATTTCATATAACTTTTTGGCTGCTATTCCCACTAAATGCATGTGTCTTTAACTGTGCAGTTAAAGGTTAGCATGTACAGTATGATGAGTCATTGCAGCAGCAGTATAGCATTGGGGATTGCACAGGATATCATCACTCGCTTCATAGCGGAGACGTGCATCTCATTAAATCAATCTCCATCCCCGCTAGAAACAGCAGTTCACCGAAGCCAGGTAGCATCAGATCCATATTCAATCCTTGTCACAGGGAGGGTCATTAAGGAGGGTTGGCTGGCACTAACCCATTCAGACAGCCCATCGATATGGGTTTGACCTGCGTCACTGTGTCTGCCTAAATGAGGTATGAATCATCAACTCCTCTTCCTTCAGCTGACAAGCTTTGGTGAAGTAAACAGATCTACGCATTCAGCTTTACAGCGGCGTACTCAGGAAACAACTCTGCTTATCTAACTGCTTTTCTACCTGTCTGCACTGTCTCGTTCCTCTCAGACTTTAAAACAACTCGTCGAGATTGATCTCCAGAAAGGTACACTTCCACCTCCAGGCTGCTGCTACCATCGGTCTGCACAAACACACACATACACACACAAAGAAACCAAAACATCATGCAGCGCTGTTACAAAATCATCTGTGGACGCAGTCAGTCAGAGTCTACAGCCTCTTTAGCAGCTATAGCGACACAAGGAAACAAATGGAGGACACGAGGGGAGAAAATAAGTTTGCATTTCGCGCTTTCTTTCATCCTCTGAGCACCCTGCAGATTAGATTCCAGGTACACAGGAATGTACTTAGCAAATAAATACGACTCTGGTCCTGTTTTTTTGATACCACCCACCTCCCCGCATCAGGAATGAAACAACATTGCAGTGGTTCATCTTCAAGTTCTTTTCATAGTGCTTGGATTTGGATGCACATTATGTTCTTTTTTGCCTGCGCTCCAGTGTGTTAAAACATCCCACAGATGAAAATTATCCAGGCAGGATGTTCAGCTGAGGGGGTAATAATAGATACTAAAACAGACACGAGCAGCTAAAAACTGATTTCCTTTGGACTACTTGGCATCCTTGCATTGAATTAAAATGAATGATTTTAAGCACAAAATGGCTGCCAGGAAACGTTAGCAGAGGGATAGTGTGAGCTCAAAGATAGTGTTTAACCTGTACGCCCACGAGAGGTAAATGATGTGTATCTTCAAACGCACAGGGCAGGTGAGTGTGAGATGATCCAAAAACAACTGCAGTCAACTCCAGCACATCTCCAGCCAAGAAAAAGCCAGGTAAAGTACACCAAAACAAGAAAGAAAGCAAAGCCAGAAACGAGCTCAAACGCATACATAATCAGTGGAAGGAGGTTATCAAATGTGATCACATAAGAACAGGACTGCCTATGCTGCTGCTTCCCGCACACTCTGAAAACATCGGCGTGGACAAAGCTCCCACTTTGCTCTGTCACTTATGTGAACGAGGATGATGATGATGATGATGATGATGATGATGATGATGATGATGATGATGATGATGATGATGATGCCACAATGCAAACATGTGCTGTGCATTTGTTTACACAACCAAATGGATTCCTTCTTGGCCAAAATATACATTTTAAAAAACACAGAAGTGGTCAAATTTGCACAAATAAAGCAAATTTTGCTTTAATGTACATGTGATCGCACTTGACAGCCTAAAAGCTCTGTGAGTGGCCCTATAGGGGCCACACTGCCTCTTTCACGCAGCCACACCAATGTGGTTTGAATGACCAGCTGATCAGATTTGGTGACTAATGGCATCTTTCAACCACGCAGACAAGCACAGACCATTAAACAAGATGAAAATGTAAACCATGTCAAGGCAGAGCAGGAGAGAAACTCTACATCTACTATGTTCTCAGTGAAGAAGAGCTCAGGACAGCAAGACTAGTTTGTCTTACATACACAGCCACGCACTTCATTAGTCATCTCAGATTCCCAAACAATGGCATTCTTAGGAAGTTCAGCCCCAGTGGTGAGACAAATGACCAGTGGAGTTTCACCAGTGTGGAGTCAGCTACTGAGGCTTGTTTAGTCTCAAAGGAACAAGCAAGTAGCTATATTTATATAGCTAGCATGAAGGATTTAGGAGGCTGCAACTGCTGATGACATCATCACGTTTGACGTGTGTTTTGGACTGAAAAGCTTATGAATCACATACCTTTAAATCAAGTGGTGTACAGAAGCTTGGCGATACTCACAGAGACTGGAGTGAGCATGCGCGGTTTGAGCAGGCGTCAGACTGTTAGGTTTCCAGCATGTGAAAGGATATGGGTTACAGACGACGCGAAGACACCAGTTGCGAGGCCTCGTTGTTTGCTTTAAGCAGAAGAAGGCCATGGGGGCCAGGGCCGGGTACGGCTGCTGCTCCTCCTCCTCAGAGACACAGTCTGGATCACGAATAGGAGCCGTGATGCGAACTCCCAGTGTTGGTCCAACTTCCACCTCCAGCTCTGGTTCCTGGTCTTCATGCTCTTGAACCTCAGGACTCCATCCTCTTCCTTCACCCCGATGACTACTGCCCCTCCTCTTCCTCTCCACCTCCACCTCTTCGTCATCCTCCTCCTCCTCCTCATCACAGCTTCCTCCAGGGTCAACATCATGACCCGGGGCGTCCTTCCTGTAGGGCGTCGGTATAGCGAGCCTCACCTCCTGCTGCACCTCCTCCTGCTCCTGCCCCTCCGGGCATTCTGCGTACTGAAAGCGCGCTCTCCCCTCGCCATCAGTCATGATAGAGCATCAGGCAGAGCCACTCTGAGGGGAGGTCAGAGGGAGAGAGGTTAGAGGAAGGTGGAAAAGCGGGAGGGGTGCAAAGATGGACGACGGTGTGGTGAGAGAGGCAGAGATGGAGGGAAAGAGGAAAGAACATTTGCAAAGGTGCAGAGAAACAGTGGCAGAGAAGGAAGAGGATGAAGGAGACGGATCAACTCAGCAAAGAGCAACTGGAGACAAATCGCACAATGAGCCAAATAAACACTCAGACAGTTTCCTCCTCCGATCCCTCAGCTGCAAAACTACTTGCTTCCAATCAATCTAGACACAGATTTTCAATAGTCGCTTACTAGCCTGGCAGCGCTTGAGGCTTTCCATGAGCATGTATTTCACTGGGCTCTTTGTCAGTTCGAACACTTCCTCCTTCTGTGAGTCTCTCTGCCCTCTGGAAAATGAACTACCCTATGATAAATTAAAAAATGATGACACAAAACTAAGACATCTCTGTTGGAACATCAAATAAATGCTGCGTGAATACAAGAGTCAAATTATTAAAGTGATTATTGAGCACCACAGAGGGACCATTGTTTGCTGTTTCTGTGAGTCCATATAGTTAAAAACACAAAAATGGGACCATTACAATAAGGTAATAAACTCCACACGCGCCATGGCGTAATACTGTACTGTAACTGTAATCATGGGAATACTGGGTATTCTTTCTTTTTCTTTTTTCTTTTTTTTTTTACTCTATGTCCTCGCTCTTCCTGTTGCTATGTGATTGAACAGATGGACTGCTCTGTCTCTGGTCTACTGGAGATTTTTAGCCCACACCACGCAATGGTGGGCAGGGAATGCGCAAAAAAGAAAAAAAAAAAAAAAACACACACACACGCACACACACAATATATGCCACACTAATCCTGATTATTATAATAAGTGGAATAACATCGAGAGGAAAACAATAGTCATCATAATCCAGCTAACAGACTTTTCTCTGTTAAGGGCTTTTGTAATGGGCTTTGTTGTCCATCGCTTGCCGTTTTATGGGAAAAGCGCATCTCACGGTTGAAGCAGTTCTACGCTCCTCTGAGTGAATTGTGTGACAAAGAGGCAAATATGTTAAACATGCTCTCATCTGAATAGCTGGAGAAAAACTACTTACATTTCAAACGGTGTCAAAGGAAATAAAACCCGCCTGGAGGGGATGGAGCGCCCATCACCTGTGTCTTTTTTATCGTTATTAAAAAGTGGAGTCAAGCCTGGACTCGACAAGTATTAAAACAACACAGGCAAACAGAATAACTTTAGTCTTTTAAAATACCTTATTGAGACGGAATCGGAAGTTCCCATAAGCATGATCCGTGACTTTCCGTGTTTCTAGCGCACCCAGCCTTTCTCAGCAACCCGGAGCGTTCCTCTCCTTTTCTTTCTTTCCTCTCTTCTCTCTCCTCAACAGCAAAAAAACCCTCCTGACTTCTTTTGTCTTTCACAGATCACAGGTAATCCGAGGGCCGTTAATATCACTGAAAGTAATCAAAGAATCACTTGAAGTGGTCTTCATTAGCGCGTTCCGTTAAACGGGAGCATCTATCCACATCCACGCGTGCATCCATCCGTCCATCCTCGCTAAGGTGTTGGTTACGCAGCGTGGAGCGGAGATGCGCGCAGGAGGGTCGGACCGTGTCTGTCGCCGGGCTTGAAGCTCCGTGGATGATCTGACACGGAAAAACTTGGCCCAGGACCCGGGAGCCCTGACACGTGACGTGATGCCCGGCTATAGGGACGTAGCGCGCAGTGGGAGACACACACACACACACACACATGCGCGCGAGAAAGCCACGGAGAGCCAAGCTGGACGCGCACGCCCCGCGATGTTTCATGCATCACTACTGCGTGTCAGCAGCAGATAATGGAAATGCTATGAATTATATATTAGCCCATACCTTCCGTGGAAGTAAGCGACAGAAACACGATTATTTATTATTATTATTATTATTATTATTATTATTATTATTATTATTATTATTATTATTATCATCGCTGCATCGTTCCATGATATTTAGCCACACAAAGTGTATAGAAACACTACACACAAAGTAGATACATAAGATGTCTAACATTGGAAAAACACACCCGGTATTTGGAAAGAAAACATATTTTTTCTCCTTCATGTTGTTGTTAACATGTAAATTAAAGCTTTACCTTGTTTGTTTAGGCCTCATCAACATTATCATTCCCATTTTGCTCACCATATTTGCTACGGCTCAGCGCCTTCAATCAGGCAACTGCTGCTTCTGTGCAGCGTCAACGTCTTTGTGGACAATTTGATTGGACCATCAATTTAAACTCCCATGCTGCCCGGGTGATCGATCAGAAATACATACGCCATATTTAACAAAGAATGTCTTGGACAGAGGTTTATACTGGGGTTTAGTGCCATTCTGTGGGGGCAAACCCTGCAGACACCAGCACCATGAACCAGAACCTGCAAGAGACTTGATGGTAAATGATATCAGGATTGGAGAGAATGAAAGAAAAGCTCCCATCTGAAATCAAATCCCTCAGCGTTGATTTAGATCTGACAGCTGATGGGACGACGGTCCAAGCAGCCAGACGTGGTCACAGAAAATACTGCACGTCACTCAGACACACCAAGTGTGTGGGAGATTTGGGCAGGGAAACAAAGTCAGAAGAGTCCTCCATGTGTTCCTGGTGGATCGCTCTCTCTGGCACTCCGTGTTCACACAGGAAAAGCAATAAAACTGTTTTTGATCTGCCAGCGCTGCTTTTGTTCCCACTGGAAACTGAGCAGAGGGACCAGTGGAAGACTCCAGCTAAAAGTCACTGCAGAGAAGAAATATGAGCCTACAGAGTCACTCATTTGAAAAAAGTGCTAAAACACGGACACATCAGTTACTCTGAGTGAACTTCTTTACGGATAACGCTGAAAAAATCAAAAACAGTACACAAATCACATCTCTTATGAGGCAATGTATATCCAGATCATCCATTCCTGCAGCTAATGTGACATGGTTAGCATAGACTATGCTTCGGGAGGGAGGGGGCTGAATGCATGGAGTGTTTTGGTGCCTGTGCTCATATCTCAAAATGGACAGACCAGCAGGCCAATCTCCCAACAAAGTGGCATAATCCTTTAATCTGTGTGTGTTTACATACAGGAGAAAATGAAACCTACAGAATAATCTACACACTCTTGATCCTGTTGTCCATGTCCTCATAATGTGTATGTACAGCCTGGTCTCACCAAATGCTGTAGGAATAACACACAGGTGTCTAAAGTCATTTGACAGCTGCACGCCCCTCGCATCATCCTCCCATACGGTGGCCAGTGTTTGGTTTGTCTGGTCTGAGCTAAACATGGCAGTGCAACATTGCAGACCTCAAGAAGAGGACATGCTCCCTCAATTTCAAGGTAACAAAAACACAAAGATTCTTATTTTCAGGTGATTTTACGCAAATGGAAACATAACTATGAATATTATATTCAATTTCTGCCGGTAACCCCCCCTAAATCTTCCATATTCTAAGCAAAAAGCTGAAAATAAGTGACAAGGAAAGCGGCTCTATTCCATGAGACTACACTGGTGTGTAGCCCATTCATTTTAATGTAAAAATGTAATGTTAAGACAAAAAATAATGATTAAATTCACACTAAACTCACTCACCAGGCGATTTGTAAGCTGCTTTGCCGACTGAAGAAAACACAGAATGACTTACACAACTTTCTTCCCTCAACTATCCATTAAAAGGCCACATTACAAAAGCAGCAGTCATTCCTACAAAGATCTTTAGGATGATGGATTCTGTGCCAGATCAGAAACTGTTTAGAGTTTAGTCAACCAACCTTTTGGCAGCTGCGCTCTTTGATTAATGCAACATGTTACAATAAGATGTGTTGTAACCACACTGCCAGTAATTCAGTGTTTTATTGAACAGCGCTGCCCAGGAGCGATCTTGTGCAGCTCACAGATCACTCTGAAGCATCAGCTACGCTGGAACAAGCTGAATAAATGCTGGGCACACGGATGTGAGGCTGCTGCCAACCTTCGCACAAGGCTAAGCTGATCAAAATAATAATTTGCCAAAAGGTTGATGTTCTCCTTCAGGACCCTTGGCAGTGGAGCCGTGGGGAGCCAAATAAGGAGTCGTGTGAAGTAGTGAAACCGGAGGGCCGACGGAGACAATCCCAGGTTTTATGAAAAAATGGTGAACTAACTTTAATCTGTCAGGAAGGAGAGCTTGTGTCTTGATGGTCATGTAGCATTACTGAAGCAATGTTTCCCTTTAATTTCATTTCATGTGGCAGTGACTAATACAGGCGGGGCTAGCTTGAGCCCCCAGCTGAGCTGAATCACACTTTCCCGTTATCTGCCTGTGGAATGGGACATTACATTATCTAAAGTAATACCCATCAGGAAGACTTGAAGTAATTACAGGAGTTAAACGCTCTGCTCGTGTGTGTGTGGCTGTATGTGTGCATGTCCATACATTCTCAGCTGTGAGTGATAGCGAGCTGACAGATCAAGCTCACAGCCCTCTGACACCTGTCTCTCCCCCCCCCCCCCCCCCGGCCTTTCCGTCATGTGCAGAGTGGAGCTCGTATCCTCATTATGGTAGGCTTGGCCCCAAAATGTCTCCCATGAGGCTTTTGCTAACGTTGGCTCCAGTTTCACTCCACTCTCAGCTGTGTGTGCAGAGCCTGAAAGCCTGGTTTGAATTTGCTCAGAGCATCTTTTACTAACTCTCAGCAGCACAATGTGCCTTGGGGAGGGAAAATATCCGATTTTTTTTTACACAAGCAACGTCACTCCTGAGCTAGCAACTTAACTTCCAAAACTGCATGTACACAGTCCATTTGATCACACGTTCTACATGGGGACAAATAACAGAGTGTGTTGTTGTTTAGAGAAGAAAACATCTCTCTTCACTCACTGCTTTTAATCCATTTATACAATACGCTTTGCCACCAGTCTAAATCAATGGGAACGCGTGCGCTTCCCTCTGATAATCAATAGTCCTCCTTCAGCCTGCACTGTGTCTTCTACTCCCTGGCTTTACCAGCCACTTCCCCATCCCCCCCATCCCATCATCCTCCGTCCTCCCCTCCCCTCCACTCTGACTCCCACGCTTTCATCATCCAGCCTTTTCTTCCTGCTTTTCTCATCCCTGCCTCATCAGCGATCACTTGATCCTGCTACGTACAGTGGAGGAAATTTGAAAATCTACATAAACCCGAAAACACACGGAGACACACGACCAGACACAGACAATGACAGATTCAATTTTGCAGGAGCAGCTGTACGGCCCGTTGTGTAGTTTAGAAAAGTCAATCTTCGTGTGTGCAGTGATATCAGGGTAACGGCCGGACACACAAAGAAAACCACGGCACCAACAAAGAACTTCTTCAACAGAAGCTGCGGGGAAAGTCATGTCTACGTCCTGCCTGCACTGTTTGATTGACAAGTGAACTCTGGAGATGTGCGGGGAAGAAACACAGCAAAGACATCAAAGACGTCTCCAAAGTAATGAATGGAAACTACAAAGTCGAGGAAAAGTTAATAAGATTTCAGCATTATCTCGGTTTCTCTCTGCTCTATCTCGACTTGTCCTCTGATCTATCTTAGTCTGATGTATCTACGTATCTACTCCCCACTCCACCTCCCCCGTCTCTGGGGGCTGGAGTCTTCTCATTAGGCCTGCTGACGTAGGAGAGGTGGGGGAGACCCTGCGTGTCTTCCTTCAGGGGGCTTCCCTCAACAGCAGCAGCAAAGGCACTTATATACTGTACATGTGCAGTGTGTCACAAGTGTATTGCACAAAGACACTGAAATATGCATATTCTTGATGTATTATTGAAATCCGGCTAAGAAAAGTACACTGTGATACATAAGCAAGTGAAAGAGAGACTGGCGCGGTTAGAGAGAGAGAGAAAGGATGAAAGAGGTTTTTTTTTAGGGGCTGTTTTTCACCCCTCTTTCAAGCTGCATGCCAAAGTAATCATTCTAATTAGGATATGGGAGAGGGAAGAAAAAGATCTGTGCATTCATAAACACAACAGGAACAGAGGAAACAGTTACATAATCCCACACAAACACCAGCAGACCGCTTTATGCACACACACACGGCAGTATGGAACAGCATGACAGACGGCTTTAAAGGGAAATCTGTCATGCTATAGAGAGCGTTCAGTCATACGTGATGACACGTGAACGACACCTGTGTGTGTGTGTGAGGCGTAAAAGCATTAGATGTGCCATCATCCGCATGCAACGTGTGTACACACATCATCTATTGGCTCGTCTGCATTCACTTGCATATACTGTGAATTACTGTGTGTTTCTGTCTATGATGTATGCTATGGAAACTTGGTGGTATAATGACTACCTGAAGGGCTGTTCACCTGGAGGGCTACTCTAACTGGGCATCTAGCTGTTAGCATGCTAGCGCCAGCCCATCATAACACTCCAAGCTTCAAGCTAGTTTGGTTGCTAACACCTGAAAATGAATGGTACAAGACCGCGAATATGAGAAGCAGCGCTCTTTTCCATCAGAGGTCAGCGCTGTCAGGACAGTTTACAATTATCAATGCTGGTGTGACGGGGATCTGACGCAGAGCAGCCACAGATAGAGGGTCTGTTTCATGACCTGCAGGGTGCAGCTGACTTGTGAGTCGCCCTGCCATTGTAGGTTTAGAGCAGCCTGTGAAATTTGAAGTGAAATTTACATTAGCATCTGAATAAAGTGAAATGTGCAGGTGACATCATGAACCTCCAACCCCTTGTGAACTTGCTGAATTTGGTGACTGCAGTCACTCCAGGCTGACCAGCAAAGGTCCTCAATTTAAGAGTGTAGATTGTTGTTCAGCACACCTTAAAACACTGACACCTGTAACCACTATTTACTCCATTTTATGCAACTTTATACTTCCACTCTGCTACATCTCAGAGGCAGATATTGTACTTTTCACTCCCCTACATTTATTCAACAGTTTACGAGCTACTTTCATATTAAGACTTCACATCAAAAAAAATCATCAGCTTATAAAATCAAGAAATTGTTAAAGATTAAACAGCTTGTTTGGTTTGTGACCATGAGTTGCTCGCAGTTCCACCAAACAGGCTTTCCCTCTCCCAACATAAACAACTGTTGGAGGCTCAAAAGAGCAAAGATATGAGAAAAGTTGAAAATACAAATACAAATTTGTGGAGCGGAACTATGTTTTCCTCTCCTCTCCTGCTTACATATATATATATACACACACACACACACACACATCTCTACCAGCTGCCGTGGCCACTGTTTGTGAGGGCTGTCTGCATTAATACACAACTGAAACTATAGCTTAAACAACAACAGAGATGTTAACACTGAACGAGTTTTGAATGGATTTACTTATCATATATACATACACCTACATACACACACCTCGCACCTACACGTCAGTGCATACACAATACATACACACAAATACACATGCATATATACATGCAGAGTCTGTTTCATCTGCTATGTTCTTTTGATCCTCACTCTGTTGTAGCCAGTTGTTTGTCCAGATGTTTAATCCTGAGTTTAAAAGCATGGGGGCTTTAAATTAGCTTCAGCTAGATGGCCTCTGTAATTATAATGTTCATCTGTATTGTCCCTGCTAAATTAATATATAAGTAAATGAAATTAATCTCTCTTATGCAATCCTGCCAGACTGAGTGTAACTATCTCATCAATAAATAATTTAGGTTGTTTACTGGAACATCAAACACTCAGTTATCTTATCTGCATCTGGGCATTTGAATAGCTGAGAACGTGTTGAGTCTCACATAAGATTGTCTGCACGTGCACGTGGATCTAATCCTGACTGCTGTTCTCATCTGTGGTGTGATTCTGTTGTGTCTGCGCTCTGCTTTCATCTGTGGAAAATAAAAAGGAATACACACACGCACACGCACACACACAGGCGCTGACTGCCTGCTGGCCTCTTGAAAAATATAAACCTCATTTTCAATACAAAGACCTGCAGGTTGCAGGGCGTCCTCACCCACACACACCCCTACTGGTAGACTTCAAACCGACTCAGAGAGAGACAGAGAGGCTGAGACCAGAACAGGAGAAAGAGTGAACAGACAGGAATTATTAAAGGTATACAAAGGGAGAGTGAGAGGGAGGGAGGGAGGGAGGGAGGGGGAGAGAGAATGATGTGTCATAGCAGCAGTAATGACAGTGGCATCTGGATTATAATCTGGTGTTGGATAAAAGTCTTGCAGCCTTGTGTGTGACATTAACACATGCATGGACGGTCACATATAAAACAAACAACCCTGCTGATGTCTGCATGGAAAACACAATGTCAGCCATTTATTGCTAAATCTTGAGCTCAGTCTGGAACATCTGATCTGTTTCTTCTTCTGACAGTGTCACCAGATTGACATGCATGTGAATTATATATTTTTTCCAATATATTTCAGTTCTGGTTTTTACAAAATAACTCACTTGCGGTTTAAATGAAGTGTATCCCTAAACATTGTCTGCTCTTCTCCAGACTGGCTTCAGTCCTACGACCTCATATAGTTCATTGGTTTCAGTTCAAGTGATAGACAGATATCTCATCCAATCACCTACCAAATGCTTGTTTTGAACGTGCCTGAGTTGATTACACATCACCTCTCAGAGCAGACCATCAAGCTCCGGGGTCCCAGCCAGCTTCTCAGCTCTCTGCTTTCATGTGAGAGCACCTGAAGTGAAATTAAAGCTGTGGTAAGTGCAACTGGAAAGTGCATTTTCCCGCTATGACATCTGAATATGCTGCTGAGTGTGAAAACTCCTTCAGGGGTTTGGTGAGTGGTTTCTGGACATGAGAAGTAAACAAAAGGAGCTACACATATTCGCTGCACCATTTAATGCTGAACCAGCTGATGTGCCTGACAACCTACAACACGAAGCCTTTGATTTTGTGTTGTCGGTTTGTGTTGCTTGTCACAGGCAAAGCAACAACGAGCTCAAAGTACAACAACCTCCCTCTGCTTGACTTCTATAAACTGTTTGTGCGTCCTGAGGATTTTCCCCATTCTGGGGAGACATGCACTGAAGTATGAGTCTCTGTTTCGGACAACCTACTGCTGTGAGCAGCTCTTTTCAAGAGTGACTCTCGCAAAGACTCAGTCCCACACTTTGGCTGAACCAAACCTGGAAAAACAGCTGCAAGTAGCATCATCACCATCATCACTGCTATCTGACATCAGACGCCTTGCCAAAGAGAAGCAGTTCCAGCCATCACATTAGAGGTTAGTGTGATACATTGTTCAATAATTTAGCATTGCCCTCGAAGGATGATTTCAAATTGAAATGGCCCTTGATAGGAAAACAGTTCCCTCTCCCTGATACACAGCGTAATAAATAAACATCTGAGGAGAATACAGAATGGGATGGTTACATAACATTAAGTAGCCCACTTTTGTTTTGATAGGTAGGTATAGGTTTATTTGAAGAACTTTACATTACATCACATCACCTAAAATGTAACCGCTGTGTAAGAAGGTCCAGACAATTAAACTCAAATAGCAAAAGCTATGTGGTAAGGTGACATTGACTGTCTTTTGGCTTTGAATGATCCCCGTTTTCATTGTATAACCGAGCTTGTCAGCTGAAAGTGGTGAGTAAACAACAACAGTAACCAAAGATGTGTGGGTAACATATTTTAGGTGGACATACCCACCTTCCACCATCTGTCTCTCAAAGCCATCGAGGTGTGTTTCTGCTCAACTTTCCACTCCATTGAGTGTGTCTGAAACAGTTGTGAGACGAGTCTGCACTGTCTGTCACATTACGAGCTCCTGCAGAGAGACGGACATAAAGTGAGACAAAGACAGTAAATACGGCACTGTGTGTGTGTTGAGCGTGAGCGCGAGGCGCTCTAATAAAGGTGAGACAGAGAAAGGAGCGAGTGAGGTGGAGATGACACACAGATAAATAAAACGATGGGCAGACAGACAAACGGACAGCAGGAAGCAGACTTCCACTGCTGAGTCACCCAGCTCTGTGAGGCCTCACCACACTTCCAGAAACTTCTGCGCAGTCCTCGCATACTCAGCTGTGTGATGATATGCGCGTGCATTTGTGCGTGTGTGTGTGCTGGTGCAGCTGTGCATTCCAATCAGAGAGATTTAACCCTCTCACCCCCGCTGAGGGCCCTCCCCAATCTCCCTCACATTATCCACTAATACCCAGCACTGTCCCACCATCTGGACCAGTCACCGCTACCAGTCAGCACATACAGCGAGTGTGTGTGTGTGTTTGTCTGTCTCCAGCCTATTAGCTGGTTTGTGTTACCCACGGCTATCCTAATATAAACCTGAATTGCGAAGAATAAAATGATCTTTCCATTAAAATCCCCACATTTAAACAGACTGCTGCCATATTGTGCTTCATAGCAGACGCATCTATAGCTGATGTTCAATGTGGCACATGTGCATAAGGCAGCATGAAGTCTTTCTGTTAGGTTGATATACATTTTTGACAGCACATGATATTACTAGCTTTTGAAAAGTTATGATTCCTGCTGCACTAGTGTGTGGCCAGCTGCAGCACCTCAATGTCTGCGCTACACAGATAAACATTTAAAGAGGTTTGTTGGAGCCTTGACAATTCAGGTAACACTTGTCAGACCCTGAAGAGGCCAAAAACCTACTGTTGAAAATTAAATCCTCACGAAGAAAGAGAGAAACTTTCATGAACTGTCATCTGAAAGTGGATCACTGGTGTCACGTTGACAGATGCACCCATTCTGAGCTGCATGCGCTACTTTTCCACAGTTACAATAACTAAAACTAATTTCTCTGAACGCTTCTTTTCGCTGTCGCTTGAATGGGGTTACAGTAAGTGAGAGAGACTGGGCTGGAACCAACTACAGCCAAATCCCACTTTCCTTTTCATTTTTTTCCATTTAGCCACATAATAGATGACAATTAAAAAGTCAATACTGAGCTAAAAGTTCTAAGTGAGTGTATAGAGACAGGAAATGCACCATCGCATTTGCTATCATCTTTCTGCTTCGGTTGCTCCGTCCTCACTAGACTTTCAGCTTAGTTTCATCATCCGCCTTTCTGTTCACAAAGAAGAGCGCACGCACGCACGCACGCACGCACGCACGCACGCACGCACGCACGCACACACACACACACACACACTGAAACCCTGTAAATATGACTTATTAGATCTGAGAGCTACCCTCTGTTACGTTGAAAGTGTGTGCGTGCTGTCGTGTTGGTGTGTGTGAGAGGGCACATGTGCACGTGTGTGTACATGAGTTTGTGTATCATGAGGTTAGAGGAGAGGATTCCTAACGAGGTCTGCGGCGGCATCGCCTCCATGGGGCTGGCTTGACTGCTCTCACTAATGAGACAGTGACACACACACACACACACACACGCATGCACGCAAACACACACACCCTCTAAAACTCTCTCAACAGACACAGTGAATCACCATTTCATTCGATCTGCCTCCAAACAACCCCACTCACTAATCCATTTCCTGGCCTGTGTGTGTGTGTGTGTGTGGATGTGTGTGTGTGTGTGTGTGTGTGTGTGTGTGTGTGTGTGCGTGTGTGTGTGTGTGTGTGTGTGTATGTGAGGCCAAAAGGTCCTTGTCCTGGCAGCTTCTCATGTTTAATCCGCCCTATCTCTCGCTCTCTCTGTGGCACTTCACACTCTTTATCTCTTTCTCTCTCAATCTCTCACTCCTTGCTTTTTTGTCCATCTTTTAGAGAGAAAGCCTTGATCTGTTTTTTTCTTTTTCCTTTACCGTTGTTTTTTCTTTTCTTTTTTCCCCCAAGTGACGTGTTTTGGCACATACAGCCTACAGTGTGTGTGTGTGTGTGTGTGTGTGTGTGTGTGTGTGTGTGTGTGTGTGTGTGTGTGTGCTGGGTGGGTGTAGGATTAAAACATATGTTCATCAAAGAAGGATTACTGTCCAGTGGTGTGACCTAATCTGAATACAGCGCTCACAGGAGAACAACCTGCTGATACTGATCTTATGCACCCACACGCGCACCCTCTCACACTCACACTCACACACTCACACACTCACACACACTCACACACACACAGTCCTGACCTACAGAGGTTATGAGGATGCCTGTCCTGGGTCAGTGGACCTACACATCACTCAATGATAATCACCTTCCCATCCGGACAACCAATCAGAGCGCTGCATCTCAGAGCAGATGGCGTTGACTGAGTAATCTCAGGATATGATTTTGTCTTGAGCTTTGAAATGTTGCCTTAAGGAATATTTGTGTCAATCATCGACGCTGTGGTGTGTGCAGAAAACATAGCTGATGTGCAGACATGTCAGGGCTCAGATAAGATAAGATAAGATAAAATTTTATTGATCCCCCACCGGGGAAATTAAGTTTTTCCAGCCAGCAAAGTATGAAAAGATGGCAGGATAAAAAAATAAATCGACTACGTATATGTTCATTATATGCAGACTGTTGCCATTTTTAAGAAAATCTCCACTACCATATGCTGTATTGTGCTTGAGAAAATACTGTTGCTTAAAAAAAGCACATTGAATTGAAAATTGTACTACAGCACAGCTGAAAAAATATACAAAAACTGCAGAAGATGTAAGCAATGATGCGTCTGAATTTGATACTCGTATGTCTGCATGTGTCTCAACCTAACAATGTCTCGTTGTCAAGGCTTTTGCTAGCCAGTGAGTCATAGGCAAGTGTCAGCTCTATCTGACAGAAACTGTCAGTAACTGTTAGCTGTCATGGCGAAGGGAAAATCAGCCTTTTTTAAAGAGCTCCAGGAGGATTACCCCTGCAACGAAAACGCTCCATTCATGGCGTCCACGGAGTTGAAAGGTGTGCTCGGTAAGTGTGTGGAGTGCTGAAGTAATTGCCCCTTCCTGATGAAACTGCCTATGGTGCGTGCTTGAATGTGCGGTACATTTCAGGGTTCCAGTTTGGGGGTTTGAAAATGTGGTTACCCTGTACTTTATATAAATATAAAGCACAAATACAGACAGTTTCATTTCTGCTCTTGAATGTTTGGTCTTGGAAAAGTGACACCCTCTCAGCTCTTTGGTTACCTAGCATCACTCTTACTACAGTCCTGTGAACACCATGTTGACATGGAGAAATTCAAAACTTGAAGGCTTGTTGTGGTTGCTAACTCTGATTAGACAACTGCTGTACAGGGAGGGATTCAGGTCAGATGAAAACCTCAGTCTGGAGCTGTCTCTGGTATGGACTGCACTCATGTGTTATTTTTAACCTGAGAGCAGAACAAAGCACTCCTAAGGTTCAGCATCTTGTTCAAGGACACTTCAAACCAGCAACCCAACTACTAATGGACAACCCGCCCTACCACCTGAGCCACAGCCGGCCCATGCAGTGCAAAGTGATTGTGTAATTGTAAGCTAGACATGGAGAATAAACAGGTAATAAATCTACCTGACAACCCTGTTCTTCAACATTATGCCAATCCCACGTGTGGTCGAAGCTTTTCATTGGCTTTCTCTGCACTTCCACTGTTATTATTGCTTAAACTGTAAACTGACCAACCAGCCACACTCCCTAAAACACGGCTAAAACTTGGTGTCTTCCTTTGACCGTTGTGTGTTTGTGTGTGTGTGTGTGTGTAGTGAGAGGGGAAGAGCTCTTGTCAGTTGATTTATGGGCTTCTGGAAAGCCGCACAGTGCAGCTGCTGTCATGGCACAGATCAAAGGGGATTCCAAGACAGGCTGGGGGGGTGGGCGGTGGGCAGGGGAGGACATGTTGGATGGAGAAGGAGGGGAGAGGCAGACGCAGTGAGGAGAACTTAATGAAGCTTGCTGCACTGATGTCAGCTGGTTCGAATCTCCAAACGTCAGCACATGCTTCTGCTCTGAGAGAGGGATGAGGTTGGACCCAGACCTCACAGTCTCAAGCTGATCAGACCGTCAGAGGACCCAGCTCAGAATTAAACCAACACTGGAAGGATTAGGGGGCTTCTGACTGGGACCACCCATGTAATCGATAAGAAGGAAAAAGCCCTAATGTACTAAGCTTGCGCTTGTGATGTCAAACATTCCTCTGGATGAAGGTAAAAGGAAAATGTCATGGCAGCAGCCGGTTCTGGACCGCATTGGTCTCGCCAGAGGAAGCTGATAATGTAACATTGTTCATGCACACAGTGTAGCAGAACTCTTTCCAGGCACTTCCATTTCTTTGTAATGTCACATACAACAAACCGCACTCTTGTACCGTTGTACCTTTCTGTACCCGTTCTTCAACGTACCTCCTCTGATTCACTCAGCGGTCTGCTTGCACACAAAGCTAAAACCACTGCAGTGCAACACGGCAGTCACACAACAAGATTCACCTTCATGAGGTGTGTTCGTGGCAGAACTGTGACACTGAGAGGTGTTTCTAATATTTTGTCCACACAGTACAGTTAACAACAGTGTTGTTTCCTTAGACTGTATTTATTTTTGCAATACGTGCCTGTTAAGGACTCAGCTGTGTACCGTAACATGCAATGGAGTATTTATGTGTCTATGTGTATTCCATTGCTATTTCTCTCCCTGGGCTGTACCTTGTTTGCTGCGACAGCCTATTATTTTCACGATGATCATTAATCATCTAATCTAATCTGCAGAGTGATGCTGCTCTACCCTGCTGCTGGTTATGTAGCCCTTGTAATCCAATTGGTGCGTCAGTCGCTAATTCTGCGGAACAGCAGACGTCAATCCAGATGGCATTTAAAATCACCCCCGGGACACCAGAAATAACTCACACACAATAAATAATTTCAGCTGGGACATTTACCGGAATAGAATTAATTTTTCTAAACAGAGTGTTTCTTGAGTCTGAGCGTCGAAATCTGCTCTATATCATACGGTGACCGACAAGGGGAAACACGGCGCAACAGCCCAAAACATTTGAATTTGGAGGAACGTGCTGCAGCTTCCAAAACGTCGATGTCAACTGAAAAAACATCAGAAAAAATCCAAAACAAATACAGAAACAGCAACAGAAACAGCAAACACACTGCAAATACAGACCCAAACGAATGCAACAAAAAAATGCTGCATATCTAGTTAACGCAATAAAAGGTGTTTCTTTCCACTAGGGGGAGCACTAAGTGGAACAGATGGGTTCTCTCTCTCTCTCTTTTTCTTGAAGCTTTTGGAACAAAAATAAAATATTTATGAAGTTAATAAAAGTTTGTGTACAAGCACATCCTTATCTCTGAACTTAATGTGTTTAAACACCGGAGTTGGCCACAAATACTCAAAGTGTAGAGGGAGCATGAATGCCGACAAAGTCAAAGCTAAATGTTAAGAGAGTCAAACTGACACAGATTTGCTGAGGGTGCAATGAATGGAAGTGATGAAACATCGGATTGAGTTGAAACTGTTTCAGACTGAGTGTTTATTTCAAATTGTGTGAATGCAAACAGACAAAGAGCACAAAAGGAGAAAGTCTGGAGGAAAATGGTAAGCTTGGAAATCAGAGTGTCTGAGCTGTCACACACTGCCACGGCAAACATCAATCAGTGAACGGCTGCACTGACTGAACTGGAGCCAAAAGACTGAAAAGCTGCTCCAGCGATCAAACCGAGCTGAAGATTCATGTCACTTTGTATCTAAAAAGCATTTTACTCACGAGACACAACATGGAGACTACTGCAGTCACTTAAAAGCACTTCGTTTAAATAACAAATGTGATTCATATTTTAAGGTGCAGAAGTCTAAATAAAGAGTTTGTCAAAACTAAAACTATGACTGCCTGCTCCACAGTTTAGTTCACAGTCTACTGATTTTTATACACAAGACATTAGAAATGAATGTACAAACAATCTATGTATGTTTCCATTTTGTACAAACAGGAAATGATATGAGACATGAGTCAAAGGACACAAATAGAACGGCCACTTCCAATTAAACTTAATTAGAACTCACAAAGAGAAAAGCACTTTATATGTTTTAATGGCTTGAGGTTTCCTGGAGTTGTCCCACCACCATCTGCAATTTGCTTAAAGATTTTCCAGCTGTGACAAAATTGCATTTGTAAGGTTTATAATTGATATAGAATAGAGGTGCGATTTTTATGGACTTCAACAGGAAACCATTTCCCTCTTGTTCTGTTAGTGTGTGTATTCCAGGAGGTTTTGGCGTGGCTGCTTGGTACTATTAAAAAACTGAGCCTTTTCTGTGTTTTGTTTAACTTTGTGAACAACAAGACTGATAAGAATGTTGTTTCATTCAATTAAGATTCAAGTTAAATGTAGACTGGGTATAATCCTGCCATTGGCAGCCTAAAATGGGCAGAAGCTTCTGCTATCTAAGTGTTAGAGTTTTCAAAATCCACGACAGGAGACACCACCAACAACAACAACAACAACACCCTCCGAGCGAGCAACCTACACGCTGATCTATGCTGAAAATGGCAAGCTACCCTAACCTGGTCGCTAACGGTATGAACATAAACAAGCAAGCAGCTGTTACCTTTTCTTTGGGCACTTGCAGATGTTCCACCCAAACAAGTTCCCCCTCAGCTCTATTTTGCAAAGGCACTTG
The DNA here is from genome assembly GCA_037975065.1 of Chaetodon trifasciatus. Classification (NCBI taxonomy): domain Eukaryota; kingdom Metazoa; phylum Chordata; class Actinopteri; order Chaetodontiformes; family Chaetodontidae; genus Chaetodon; species Chaetodon trifasciatus. The sequence continues at coordinate 6,315,376 of JBBMOE010000033.1, forward strand.
TGGCTGCATCCTGGGCTTTGCACCGCCAAGACGATTGTGACTGGTTTTCAAAAAAACACGAAGAAGCCGGAGCATTTTCTTTCCTACCTACATGAGAATGATGATGGGTGCAGCCAGACCATTCTCCAGCGCTGACACAGTGCTGTGGAAGTAGGTCTGGCTATGCAAGACTGCCTAATTCAGTCACTTTCATTCTGTCAATTAACACAAGGTTGGTGGTTCTTCTTCTTCTTCGTGGTTTGAACATGGCAGTGGACTTGGCAGCCTGCATGACAGTGAGACCCACAAGATCAATAGAATAGCTTTTGTTGTTTGCTTGTGGCAGTCTTGTACATTATCTTTACTATAATAGCTAGCCACAAATACTGATTAAAAAAACAGTAATACAGAGCTGAAACATGTCAGAGGAAGTGATCATGAGGAAACAAGATGGAGAGAGTAGAGTAGCACATGTTTAAGCCAGCAAGAAAATGTCAAGTGCACAACTGTCAACTGATCAGGAGAGAGGAATAGAGGAGGAGGAGGAGGAGGAGGAGGGAAGGAGGGACAAGCGGGTGCCAAGTGTCAGGAGGACTGTCGAGACAGAAGTGGGACTGTGGGATAACTTGTGGTCAGCGAAAAGAGGATGAGTCAGAGGAGGAGGGATGTGAGGAGGAGCGGGGGGTTAAGGAGAGGTTTACAGACACGTCTGCGTAACATACTGAGAGGAAATCATTTGTTGTACTTGTTTGAATCTACTTGGAGAGTCAGAGGAGAGGGGAATACAGCATCAGGCACTTTAGATTGTAATATCACCATCACAGCCGAAGTGAAGCATGTGGCAGTAACTTCTCAAATACTTCACTTTGATCGTCTGATTTTCTGATATAACATGTATTTAAAGGTATGATACGTAACTTTTCTGCATTAAAATATCTAACAACTATTTGTATATTTTGTCGTTTCCCAAATGTTACCAACAACATTCAATCCCAGTGAAATTTGTAATTCTATCTATTTGGTCACATGTCATATCCCCTTTACCCCTTCTAGTTGCAATAACTTCAGAAACTGTGTGCTATGTTGGTTCAATACAGCCACCAGTTAATACCACACTGACTGTAACTTGCCTGAAATACAAATTTGTAAATTGGGCAGCTGTAAGGCTCTGGAACAAGTTCCTCCCCTGTGGAGGGTGACTCTCTTCATTATCATCATCATCACTGTCACCACCACTGTCCTCTAGAGGTTCTGGGATTTGTCTGTGTTGCAGATGTTGTAAAGTACTGCGCAGCCTGTAATGACTTTGCAGACCTTATCTGGCAACCTCTCCATGTAACGCATGAACTCACATTTTCAGTTGACCAATGCCCCGTCTGGATGGAGGTGAGGTGTAAGGAGCCACGGTTTGCATGGTTAGCCGCTGTCCCCTCACAAAGGCAACTGGCTGGCACATAATGCCCTTCACAAAGCTGCCTCAGGCCGCTCTCAGACAGTATCCTGGCATCATGTGTTGAGCCTGGCCATGTTGCAACAATGTCCAAAATCTTGTAATCCGCAGTGGAATCAATTTGATGCTGTGGGACCTCTTTCTGTTGACATTTTCTGATGGTGCGGTAATGCGGATGGGGAAGCCCGTTCATATCCATGAATGCCCTTTTGTGAGTCTGCAACGTGTGGACATCGGGTGGAAATGAGATGAACTGAGCTACAATAAGAGGCTGTGAAAGCACTGTAATAGTTTGTGTGATCGCTCTGCTGATGGAAGGTTGCGACAGACTCAAGTCGCCACTGCTGCGCTGCTGCATTTTTCAAGTGGCCGGAGTGTTGTGATCGCTTTCATTTCTGGTGTTATCGTGTTGGGCAGGAGATGGCATCTGGAATGATATCAACTGCAAACGTTATCCTTGCATGATCTAATCCGTCGTGCTTTATTAACTCGCTGTCACTGAGCATTTGGAGAAACTCTTAAGACTCTTTAAAGTCCTCCTCCCTACTCCTAACAGTTATTCACCTTAGGAGCGAAGATGCTTTTTGAATACCCTTCATCTTTACCACAATCAAGTCTTCACTGGAAGAGGAGATTCTTAGAAAGAAATCATAATTCAACAATTTTCTCAGAATGTCATCACTCGGAGCAACTCTTTGCACTTGAAGGCTTCATGAATACGTCAAATGATTCATCAGACTGAGGGAGGAAGTCAGTGAACGTTACTAAATGTATGTCTGCCTGAGGAATGCCACATAGACTTTTATCAGCAACAGTGGTTGTTTAACAATCAAGACAACAACTCCCATGATCCCACATGATGTCATCGAACTATGTCTTTTGTTTTCATTGCTTTCATTAAGAGACACGGAGTGGCAGATTGTACATACTGTGCATTTGACTGCACCCAGATAGCATTTTATGCAGGCTACAACAATGCCATTAACCCATATAAAATGATTAAGGGATGTGAATTTAAATGTGTTACGGTCAATTAGACATTCAATAATCAAGACACAAATGTTTAAAAAGCCGCTATAAGAAAACACAGATGTGCAGCAGTAAGAACAAGACATTAAAGAGAAATCTGACACAAGATAAATTTGATTTAATAACCAGCTCAACGGCAAATGAGTCTGAGTCATATAAAGTGTGAGACAGCAACCAAATGAGGGAAACAGAAACTGTCATGAGCAGCTACTGAGACAGAGGCAGGACTACAGGACAACTGATGGTCAGGTCCAATTACCAGGAAAAATACTCCTTCAGGCAGATGACACTGTGGGTAAACACTGCTCTCTGACAGGTGTGTGTGTGTGTGTGTGTGTGTCAGAGAGAGAGTTTAAGAAAGACTGAAAGGGTAAGCCGTGTTTGTGAGTGCGTGCATGTGTGTGCGCGTGCGCGTGGGCGGGTGGGCGGTGCCGTTAAGAGAGCAGAAACGGTGCTTTCATAGATTGCTTGCGATTTTAATTTACTGCTCATGTTCTCTCTGTCTGGCACCAAACTGTTAGCACAATTTCCTCCAACATACAAATGCTCTCAGATAAATAAGGTGATTGTGATTCAGAGCACAGCTCAGGATTGTATTTCTCCAACAGAGAGAGAAGTACAGCAGCACGGCGAAGACACAGATCAGACCAAGTCTGTGACGAATCACGGTCATTTGCTTTTTGCTCTCACGACCCACCTCGGCTCGCATCTCGCTGTGTCATGCGACTAAATGTTAAAAATGTAATCTGGGTGTTGGTTTGTTTTCCCCAAAGAATATTTTGCTACTGCAAAACAGTTTAATATGAACTCAATTTGTCTCACTGTTGGTATTGTTCGCCTAATTGCAAGCCTTGGGGCCTCTGCTAAATGAATAATTGTTTTTTAATTGCGAACAGTACTGTGCCATCACAGCCATATGTGCTGGTGTACGGTTGTTCTTCTATACTTGTATCAATATTAAGCTTCTCGCTGTGGCCTAAGTGAACAAGCTGTCAGCTATCTCTAATTTTGTGTCATGAAACCAGGGATATCACATGATAGAGGACGAGATGGAGCAGTGAGGTTCCTCGTTAGTTCCATGCTTTAAAGGAGTCGTTTGATATTCTGGGAAGTCACTGACAGGCACCATCTGATTAGCTAATCTTATCTTAAAGTCTGGAAGCAGCGTGACAGCCCATCGGTTTGCTTAATCTGTATAAAAACTGTGGGTGTTGGTTAGGTGCAGTGATCTTTGTTACTTTTGGGCAGAGCCAGGCTAGCTATTACCCCTGTTTCCAGTCTTTATGCTAAGCTAACTGCTGGCTGTAACTTTATGTTTACTGAACAGACATGAGAGTGGAATCAATCTTGTTAGGAAGCAAGAAAGCTAATAAGCATATTTCCCAAAAAACTACTGTATTCCTTTAACTGAGAAGGCCACATTTTAGGTTGCAAAAACAGTCTACATAATTTGAGACGACTTTAAAAATCATTCATTTCCCTCCAAGATGAATCGTGCATCCACTTAAATTCAGAGCGCAGCAATAACACTAAGAATAATGATAATTCACCAGGACACGGTATTCTCCCTCAGGCCCTCGATCCCACCCGACTCCACCACTGGACAGACATGCTGGCCAACCAGTAGCAGTCACTGGAGCAGCAACAGGGAAATCGTTGCGTGCCTTTCTCAAACCATCTATGTACACTGCCAGCTGAGTTCACCACAGCACCCCCATCCAGGCTCCAGGCACTGCTGCTAGGAGCTGGATCTTGTTTCCTGCTGTGGTCTATGAACCCATATAGCCTTTGACTCAATAACTCATAAATGGAGCAAAATCACAACCGATGCTGCAGAAAGCCTCGAAAGATGCTTAATAAAATGTGAGCGAGAAGGCGAGTCGAGCTCCAAGCCGCTGCTGGATAAAGAGTGACAGCATTAACAGCAGCTTTAGCGTCAGCTAGTTTAAGTTTATCTTTCTCAGCCCTGAGTAGCCTTCAGCCCGCTCTGATAAAATACTCCTTCAACCACATCCTGAAACACACCTGCACACACACACACACAATTTATTCACACACTAAAATGCACATCACGTGGAAACACAACTCACACACACACAAAGACTCTCAGGTGAATTGCCTGCCCCCCCAAGTGTGTTTCCTTTTATCCTGTGTGTGTTTACGTGTTGTCGTACCCGCAAAATGTATTTACTGTGCGAGGGCCCATCCTGTCACAGTGAAGGCGGCCGACTGGAGGTGAGTGCGTCACTGCACGGGGCCACAATGGAAAACAAATCTCTGCCACTCAAACGGCCCGCTCCTGTGACACTGGGATGTGACGAGCTCCGCTGAGCAGAATTCAGAAAAGGGACTGCTTGTCCTGTGGACTCCAGTGTGACACACTGCAAACAGAGGTGTAGAAGAAAAGATCATTGATCACATGTGCTGACTTCAGCACACTGTTAAACCCGATCAATGTCAGACTTTAACAATCTTAGTTTGTCAGTGCATCTTGAGCAATCACTGGTGATTGATTTTTATCTGGTAACAACACTGAAGAAACTTGCAACAAAAGGAGAAGAGGTGAATTTTATTTAAATATTATCAAGAACGTGAACTGTATGTTGTTTTGTTTTTGAGTCTCATTAAGTTTCTGCTGTCCAAAAAAGTGAAAGGTTTCCCAGACTAAATTTTACACTCAACAGTCTCCACTGCTACACTGACAGCTAACTTTGCATAATGCAACATAGGCTGCCTCATGTTTTGAGGGGTATTTTTAAAGTGTTTTTGGGGGGATGGGAGGTCAGTTTAGCTGTTAAGTGACAGTATGAAGTCTCAGCTAGACCAGCAGCTGGATTCAAACAGCGGATGTTGGGGTTACATGGGACATGGCTTCCACTTGGTGTCACTGTGAAGGCCCCATGCATTTAATCGATGACCCTCCTCTTTACTGTACATGTGGCTTTGCTATCTTTGCTAACCTGAATCTAACTCTTTAAAATATTAATTCTTAACTGATGCCAACATGCTTCTCCTCTTTCTTAGTTCTTCCAGCTCTGTTGAGATTTGTGATTGTGATGCAAAAGCAAAAAACATACCAAATCTGAACTAATTATTGGTTGTGCTGTTGGTACCCAAGAAACCAATTTCAGATGCTAACAAACAAGCGCAGGTGCAGGTATGTTATTAAGAGTGCCAATCCATCACTGACTACTCCATTGAATTAGCACCATGACAACACTGGGAGGCTCAGCAGTAAATTGAAGCTTAAAAGTTGAGCATTGTGCGTCGGGATTTAAGGGATTTATAGAACGACGGTGAAGTCACCAGAGTCCTGACAGCTATCCCTGCTCTCGCTGACAGGCCTCCCCGCCTGCAGTCTTTTTATTTATGTTTCTTACACAGTGTCAAATAAAATCAATCAATCACTTATTCGCTTTCTCACGAGCGCAAATGCAAAGACAGCTACAGGCATGACTGTTAACACACACACACACTGCACACACACGGCCAAGAAACAGAGGTGGGTGATGTCATTAGGGTTTCTAGGCGACCTGTCACTGAACCCTCAGGCCTCTGGTTACAGTAGAGCTGGAAAGATGCGGTCACTCAGCTGTCAATAATAAATGAAGGGGAACTAATGGTGTGTGTTGGTGTGTAAACAGGTTACATACAGTTAGGTGCACAAAAGGAAGGGGGATACACTTTGCAAGTGCAGTATGTGTGTTTGCAAAAGTGTGTGTTTGAAAGGATCGGGGTAATTAAAGCGAGAGGTTTATTGTGTGTGTGTGTAAAACAGTTCCCGGCACAGTGGGACAGTAAAATCTCTCGGATATCGTTTACCTTTCGTCGACAAATCACTACCTAGATTAGTTAAATCTTTTTAATGGACGTGTGTGTGTGTGTGTGCGTGCAATAACACACATGGGTTTCCATTAATCAGGTGGTGAATGTTGCACACACAGAAAGCTAAAGAGGCAGTCAGTGGTAGCACTCACTGGTAATGCTTTTGCTTAAAAAGGGCCGATAAATAAAGTTTTGAATATACTGTATGTATCTGAGAGGTCAGAGGGGTCATTGATCAATACCACTAACTCAATAACGAGGACGACAGGGATGGCAATATTCAACCTGATTAAGACAGTAGCTGCTTAAACAGTATCTCAACTCAAACATGGTCACAATATGATGGAAATATCATTACTATTATTATTAAATTGAAGGGTACTCAAGTAATCTAAATTCCAACATTTCATTTTATATGTATCCGAATAGTCTGACATTTTGGCAAATGTTAAATAAGATGTAGCCAGCAGCCAGTTAGCTTAGCACAAAGATGGGAAACGGTGGAAAGAGCTAGCCTGACTCAGCCTACCATCAACCCTAAAGCTCACTAACTACACTAACACGCTACATCTTGACTAAGATTAGCTAAATTTTCTGCGAGCAGAAAACAGCTAACAATATATTCATCACCCAGCCCCACAAGGAAGCTACTGGCTAACAACTAGCTACTTACACACCCTTAACAATGCAATTTGTTGTTCTTACACGTTGCTTTTAAGTTTAAAAAAATGCGATATGAGCAGATTTGGACAGGGCCAGGCTAGTATTTCCCCCGTTTTTAGCCTTTGAGCCAAGCTAAGCTAACCAGCTGCAAGCATTAGCTTCATATTTAGCGTACAGACACAATAGCATCAATTTTCCCACTGAACTTTGCAATAAAGCAAAAAAAAAAAAAGCCCAATTCTATTATACAAACTGAAATCCTACTGCTTGACAGAGCATGTCACACGCTGTATCTTAGGTTTTTGCCATTCATTCATGAAGTACAAACAAATTTTCTGTCTCTATTTGTCCAAGTGGAGTGTTTCCAGGACAGCCATCTTCACACAAGCTCTCGTACCTCAATCTGCTCTGATAGGTATTTCTAAAAGGCTTTGTTGCCCAGAATGAGGATAAACTGCAGAAGCAACAAGACTACTGGAGATAAAGTGACAGTGTAATACACTCTGATGGGGGTGTCATTACTTGTTACTTGCTGTTGCTCTGCACGGTGTCATACATTTGAATGGCTATAGTTTTATATTCAACCCATCAAATCACCTTCATCAGAACGCTGTGTTCAAAATAAGGTTGAAAGCAATATTATCAGATGCTGCCAGATGCTGTCACATTCTCAGCTATGAAACACTGAAGGAAGCACATGAAAGCAGTTTCAAATGTAACCATTCAGGCTGTCAAACTCAGCGTTTCCAGTTCCAGTTGTGGACTGGACCCACACATGCCGGGGTCATGAGGAGAGGTCAGGTCCGGGTACAGATTATTGATGAAGTGATCGGCCCCCAGCTTGGAGGAGGGGCCTCTTCACCTTAATGACCCACTAAACCTCACCGGTACACGACCACATGAGGAAGAAAACCTGAATTCTCTAAATGCTGCGAGTGCTGATATGATCCTGATGTCATTCGGACATAAAAACAAATAGAGATAATATGAACATTTTAGTGAGTGATGGTTTGACATTTTGCAATCATGTAGTAAATATCTGATTCAGCCACTGCCATGCATGCATGTCTACGACTGTTATTCAGTTCAGACTGCAGCATGGAATCATATGATGTTCATCCGGATGAGGATCGGGATCCAACAAATGATCATATCATTAGAAAGTCTACGGTAATTCTGCATGATTTCTACATTTTTATCTGTCCTTAGTCCTTTACATAGCAGCGTTATGACATTACTCTTCTCTAGTTAACCGTCAGGAGCTAGATTGGGACAAAACACCGGAGACCAGGAAATCTGTTCTTTGTTCTTCCTGCTGTCTGTGACAGTGATTATATAACCCTGCCCTCCCTTACGTAAGTGTCATTAGTCAGCTGTAAATTTCAAACTGTTAAAATGCATTAGAAAAACCTTCGGCCTGCGCTCCTGGTGGCCTAGATTCATAGTTTTAACATAAATACTTCTGTTTCTCGTGACAAACTGTGATCCTAGAGACCGTCTTTGCACAGCAGGGCAGCCCTAAGCATTTATTTATTTATTTACTTGTCGACAGAATGTCCCATATAGTGTCAGATACACTTTGATGCAACTGGTTTTATGCAATAGGAAGCAGGAAAAGTGGTGAAAAAACATGGATGTGTAAAGAAAAGTTTGGATTTTGGAGACACGTGGTTTTGTGCATGACTTAAGATGATATTGAGAATTCACCAAACTGAGACAACAAATATCAAACTTCATATCCTCTTCTGTTTGCTTGTACTCTTCTCCACTAACTCTTTTGATTTGATCTGATTTGCCACACTGTCGATCACTGACAGTGCTGACAACACAGTTGTCTCACTGAAGGAATCAAATTGCGCTGCTTCACACCACACGTCAGTGCAAGTCAGTCGCCACTTCTCAGCGAGCTTGCCAAGGCTCAGAACTGACCAGCTGGTGCAGAGAACATTATGGCCAAAACTGTGTGGCCATGCCAATTTGCATTTGCATGTCAGATCATTTCACTCTGTTCCCCAAAGTACACTAACACTACAAACGGGTAACAATTACATTTAACGCCACGACACGGTCAACCTGGCAGGAGTGGAGGAATGCAGAAGGCTATTAATTCAAACAGATGGAATGTAAAGTGATTTGGGGGCACGCTGTATGTCTGCTACACCATCTTTTCAAATATTAATGTTCAGTTTTGTTTCCACGCCACATAAATTGAGCTCTCAGGGGGACTTATCCAACGAACAAGATTAACACGGAGTCCTATTATGAATTCAAGGCAAAGCAAATGTATTTGTTCATGCAGATGAAAATCTATCAACTTCAACCTGAACAACAGATAAAAAGCATTTGCCACACATACATTTGATGTACTCCCTCTGTGATATACAGCGTCTTGAGTTGCAATAGTGTGGCCCAATTCTCAGGAGGGAAAAAAGCATCTGTCACTATAGCCCCAATAATCTGCTTTCTGCTCTCATTTTGTTCAGGTTTGGGAGTTCTTAGACTCAATTCTCTGGCAAAAATCCCTTCCGAGGGGCTGTCGCAGAGGGGATTTGTGAATTTGTGGCTCTTTCTCACGCTGTCAATCTCTCCCTCTGTGTCTTACTGAAAAAACACCTCTTCTTAGCACATCTTATTTTCTATTTGTAGCACCTCGCCACGGCGCGACCGTGGATCCCGTCCGTATTACGAGGCCACTCGGTCAGCCGAGGTAACGAACCGTCTTTCACTGAGGACAAGAAGGATTTTTGATATGGAAAATACTGGTGTCTTCACTGTATACTATGTACTTGGAGTATCAGCTGGGGACCAGAACAGCCTGTAGCCCTCTCATGGTTGCTGACCAAAGAGTCAAAAAGATGCAGAGAGAGACAGAAGAGATAGGGTGGGAATATGTCTGTGAGTGCAAGTGAGAGATGGAGCTGTACCAGTGGCTTAACACTGCTTCTCTCTCTCTTTATCCTTTCCTAGAGCTTTACAGGGGGCTCATGTGTTAAGTGGAAATGGTACAAATGAAAAAAGAACATCTGTTGCTTCACTTCTGGGTTCAGTTTCTGTCATTTTTCTTTCCTTCTGTCAAGCTCACTATAAGGCCAGAGCGAAAGGAACTATGAAAAGATCAGAACCCATCCTTTAAATGACTGAGCTCACAATAAAAGTCAGGAGCGACAGGTTGAGTGTGGATGTAGCTGAACTCCTGCCATTCTCGATATAATGGGGGGGGGGACAGGTGATGTTTGAGACAAACACTGGGATGGAGAACAGATGCACACAGTCATGTTTCTATCACTTCAGAGGACATTCCACTGATTTACTTTCATTTCCTGGAGGGTTACCCGAACTATAACCATAACCACTTCTCACCTAAGCCAAACCTTTTCTCTGAACATTAACACCCTACAATTTAATGATTTAAGTTATGACACAGTGAGGGGATGTGGTCATGGGAGCAAGAAAACAAATACAGCATACACTATAACATTTAATTGAACTATGATTGCCTATGTGTTCATTATCATAATTTATTTCAGTGATGAATACAAAAGCCTTGATGCTGGTTTGTACTCTGTGCTAGCAAAGCTCAGTGAACGAAGCTAAACCTGAACTGAGCGATGAAGTAAAGGAAGAAAGGATGGAGCAACTTCTCAGGGAAGAAGGATGAGTGTGCGAGGGAAAAAGATGAAATAGAGGAGAAAAGGAGCAAGGAACAGAACATTCTCTTTGGTTGGAAATGACGGCACGTGCAGTCGAGTGGAGATAACAATGTGTGTGTCTTTACGTGTACGGGAGAGAGAGACAGAATGCCCGCTCACATCATGCACCAATCCTTTGCAATATGGGTCAGCGTATCCCTCCATATAAACCCAGCAGCATGTGACTATATAGCCTATTACATTTCATGCTATTGTGCTCAACCAGGGAAAATAGGAACATAAATGAGAGCCACTTTATGGAGATTACCATCACCACATTTGCATACGGCAGCACTGAAAGTTTAGCATTATTTGTCCCATGAAAAATAGACACTAGACGCACGCAAATGGTCATTTAATATGTCTCTGTTTACTTTCAAGCTAGCTAACTATTACCTCATCACCCTCTGTGCATCACATGATCCTGCTTTTATATTGTGTAAATCATACACACGCACAAACACATGTTTGCTGACACAAAGAGGATGATGTCTCTATAGCAAATGACCAGCTGGTGTATGAAACTTCCACTGTGTGCAATAAGCATTTTAAGGCTGGGGGAGTGGGAAATGGAGAGAGAGAGAAAAATGAGGAGTTGTGTTGTGGGTGTGTTGAAGTTAATATATCACCCGTCTTTCTTTCTCTGTATATTTTCATCAGCTCTGTTGCTCATGTGTTTAACAGGTGCAGAGATCTGACGCTGAGACAAATTGACATAGACGCAGATTTATGCACTCTGCAAAAATGTCCACATTTAAGAAGTGTGTAATATAACCTTGAACACATAAATACGCACACACAGACACACACCGTTGTATTGTATGCACGGCACAGTGGTGAAACTGCCTGGCTTTTCACAGTAATGGATACTATCCCCTCATCCATCCCTCTGCCCTCCAACAAGTCCTGTATTCTGTAGACTGACAGCTGCAAACGCGATGATCCCTTACCCACACACACACACACACACACACACACACACACACACACACACACACACACACACACGTCCATATGCTCACAAACACGCAGACATTTGCACATAACGCAGAGGCTCACTGACAGACTCTATATTCACATTATACCCACCAGGGTTGAGATTTTCTGCCAATTCCAGACTCCAGGTTTACTCTAAAAGGGCTTTCAGATCTTTTTAATGCAAATATCTTGAATGGAATCATTTAGAATAACTGCTAAATCAATAAAGACTTGAAGCTGGCGTCCCCTCTAATTTGGGACTGAATAAATCGGGGATGTTAGACACACTCACACACCATTACAGCAGAACTGAATGATTGCAAGTGTCTGCACCAACAAGTAGTGACAGGGAAGTAAGAATCAATACAACAGGGCAGGTAATTAACCCATTACCAGTGGAGTGGCAAGCTTTCAAATTCCCTTTTGGTTTGAAATCACAGGGCTGTTATAAAAAATCGAAAAAAGAAAACTGAATATTGTAAATTATCCTTAGCATATACTGCTTTTGTTTACAGTGCATTATTGGTAAAACGAAGAAAAGATGTCAGTGCAGACATGAACAGGAACTGGTGAGCTGTTCCTCATTCTGTTGCTGGCAAGTGATAATTGATACATGCAAGTAAAGTTGAGCCAAACACTGTTCACATAAACAGAGCAGCCTCAGCCTCTCTGTGTCTGTGAACATGCCTCTGATAATTCATTGACTGCTTTCATTGATACCTGAGTATCAATCAGCTGAAGTGCTTAATGTGCATTATCTGAGCTAACACACCGGCTAACACTCAGCTGTCTTGAACAAGTTTGGTTATGTTTAATTCATGAGGTGCCATCACTGTCTGGACTAGACAGTGGCTGATGAATATGGATCCAGACACGTCTAGACACACACACACACACACACACAACTGAAACAAAGCACAATGCAATACCTATGTATTAGAAACCTCCCTGACACTAACTGCCCCATTGAGAGACTCTCCAAGACAGCATTTATGTTTTTTTTTTGTTTTTTCCCTGGTGTCAGGTGGGTGTTCCTGCAGAAAAGTGTCATCACGAGAAATGAGGCAGTTTGCCTTCCTGGCAACAACAACCAGGGCAGTTTCTGACTTTTTTGGTGCCATAGGCGACACACCAATGGTGCTCTCAGCAGACATCACACATCAGCGCCGACTCTCCGTTCCTGCTCCACTTGAGTTTATCTTTTGATAATCAACTAATTTGCATTCCACTTTGAATAGAATGGCAGCTCAGTGTAACATAAATGTGAATGTCTATCCACACTCTGTCTGCACAGGCCCTTTCTTGATGCCCACACTCTTGTTAAGGACTTCTAACTGTCTGCAACCAACTATGAGGGATGCCCCTTGTGGCCCAACCAGTGAAATAATGATAGATTTTCTCTCAAAAGGTGTGTCATCACTAGTTGGTACCTGAGCAACTTGCTTGTCTAAACTAAAAAAGTGTACTCACAGCCTTTGCTTCCAATTAGAGTGGCGGTATTGACTTCTTGATTCTTCTGAGCAGCTAATAGCTGCTCATAGCTGCTAGCAGAGCTGGCTAGAGTGGCAATAAGTAAACAAACTGGGTACAAAACATTAGCAGCCCCAAGCACAAGCAGCTGGAAAGGCAAGAAAAAGGTTGCTGCCTTCAGAAATCCAAGCCACAATGCCGAACAGTGTTTGACAAATGATCTCTGCAAAGTGCAGCACAAAAACACTCCAGCCCTCAAACTGTCTTGTAATTTCAGTGCACGGTGTTTGCAAGGAGGCTCCTGTGACAGCGGTGAGCAGTGGCTGCGGACAGAGAGGACACAGAGAGGCAACCTATCCTGTCAGCCAGGCGAAGAACATTTAACAGAAGCTTAGATGCTGAAGTGACCCTTCCGTTCTCCTCTAGTTACATCATCCTTGCTTCCTTGTCTCCTTTCCTTTCTACTGTCCTCCTTTTCCATACCTTCCCTCGTCCACCCACACCCACCTGCCTCAGAGCGAGGATGCTGTTTGTGATGTGAGGAGTGATTTAAAGTCATCCTGCCCAGTGAAGGGGATAAAAGTCTGGTCATATAAAGTGTACAGTAAAATGAGGCCCTAACAGGTAATCGAAACTGCCCTCAGATTTACAGCTATGAAGAACAAGAAGTGACCAGATGACGCGTGTTCATGCTCAGCTGTACCCTGACTGTATGAGCCATAGAACATCAAGATTTGAGCAAACATGCTGAAATGATTGCAGACAGCTGCTTCAGCACATAAAGCTACAGCTCCACGGGGTTGTGTAGGGCATCATTAACCTGGCATGGATGGCACATCTCACCTTCCTCTTCTAATCAAAGTGTGATGCACTTTGCAGAACTGTGATCTGATCCACCTTTTGCAAACAGCCTCTATAAACAAGGTCTGGACAGATGTTAGCCTCGTTGAGCCAACAGGGCCTTGTGCTCAGAAAGCTTGGCATAGCAAGCTGAACAGTGGTTAAACTGCCACCTGGACCAATTCTCATTACCTTTCTTCCCATGGTTTAACTGGAATGAACAACAGTCATTATTCATGTGGTCTTAACAAGGCTGGAATTTAACACCCACCACTGGCCAAATGCTGATGAATTTGTGAAGTGGCAGGTGAACAAAGGGGGCATTAGCTACATCTCCTCTTGCATCTCAACAAATCAGAGTAAGCTTCAGGCCACTGAACACCAATTTGATTGGACATGAAATTCAAAGCCTGAAAACGATTGTTCACTCATTCACACAGTTGACTAGCTAACTAATCTGACGGCTATTCCAACAACTCTGTGGTCTGAGAACAGCTAATTCAAGAAGGCCTGCGCAAGAGGAGACAATTCAAGCTCATGAACTAAAAGCTAAAAGTTGATTTTTCAATGACAAGCGGTGAAGAGACTGGCAAGTTTCTCTGGCAAGAGAGTATTTGGTCAATGTTTCGCTCTGTCTGCAACACACTTCAGCAAGCAGCAAGACAAACAACAGCTTTATTGTGGGTACCAAACCGTAGGCTATCAAGAATTGCAAAGCCTCCAAATGCCAGTTGGAGGTGACTCTTTGTGCATCCAATGCAAAAAAGGAATAAACCCTGGCAACACATATAAGAACAGGAAGCAAGCCACAGTGTTTAAAAACACTGTACATAGCTGGATTTGAGAAGAACCCCTCAGAGCAGAGGTAGAAGCAGGCAGATTCCTGCTCATCAAGCCTGTGTGAGAGAGGCAAGGTGGAGGCGCACTTTGTTGGAATACAGGCAGAGGGAGAGAACATCACTGATGCATAGCTGACTTGATGATGGGAGTCTGTGGAGAGGACAGGTGGCAGAACAAGCTGGTAGGATGTGCGACTGATGTAACGTCAGTGATGACAGGGGAGGAATGAAGAGTGGTCAGCAGACTAAGAGCAGATAATCACATCCAGAGAATCCACTGCATGGACTGCTGCCTGAAGCTGCCTTTCAAAGCTTCAGTAAAGAGCAGCGTGTGGCAAACAGCTAGCTACTATCAGGCCTGCATGTGTTTTATCACAAACCTGAGGCACAGGTTTAGGCTGCTGCAGAGGTAGACGACCTCACAAGGTATTTAAGGCAAGTTCTTCTGTCTGGAATGGTGACAACTGATCGAAACCAGACCAGCAGTCCATTCTGAAAAACAGGTTGTACCAAAAGTGTGATGATCTCCACAACCAGCCCCAAGATAGATCGGATGCTACAGTCCCAGTGTCCATCCTCCTCGACCGCCTGATGGTCCACCTGGAAAATTGAGGACTTTGACCCCACGCCTTGCCATTCAGCTGTGGCACCAGCACTGCAGACTCAGGTGGCCAATCTCAATAGCTTTCACATTACACATAGCCATTTTATCCAGTGTTAATTCTAAAAATACTGATTGGTGCAGCACTAAAGGTAAAGGAGGCAGATGAACAACACATGGGTTTTTTTTATATATACACAATACTGACATTTTATCTCCCGATGAAGCTGATATAGACAAGTTGTCGATTTACCCATCCAGCAGATACAGAGTGTCATTAGCCTTCAATTTGAATATTCACTCTCTCTGTTTTCTTTGAGACTGTCATCATGTTATTGTGTCAGGATGTTTCAGGATGTTGGAAAGGCTGGATATCATAAACATAACCAAATATAATCACACTGCCCAGCTGTGGGACACCATCTTGCATGCAGCAGGCAATATGTTGAGTCATTAAAATAACAACAATCATTTTGTTATGGCTGTTATGAAGTCCCTTTCATCTGTAGTGCCTGCCTTTATGCAGAGCAATGTAGCTAACAGTATTAGCATTTCACCGATCCTGCTTTGTTTTGCCTTCCTCTGGCAGGATTTAACTTTTTATTAATGTTTGGATTACTGGGTCATAACAAGCTCACTGCTGGCTGCACAGTGAGATACCAACATTACAATCGTATTTATCCAAATCCAATCTTCTCCTTTTGGTGAATGCATAAAACTGCACACATACTGCAGCTCCCCCTGCACACATAAAACACACCGACAGGCATGCATAGTGACACATCTGTACACTCACAATTACACCACAGATAAGGCTAATCTGGAGCTATAGCTGTGTGGGTTTGCTGTTCTGAACTGTGTCCATGATTATATTCCATGTCATGATTACTGTTCAGTATGGAGATGATGCCTCTAGGCTGGATGTGTTACACATCAATACATTGGAGCGGCATGTTATCCGGCGACGGCGGCAATAGTGCGACATCAGGACGGTAATACAGCACTCAAGTGGATGATAAAACTCAGTTTTGCTGCATCTGTTAGTACTGTGAATTATCTAGTGTACTACTTTAGCTGCAGGGGTAAATGAAGTGGTTATGCATATTTCTCTATCTAGGCCACAGGGAACATTGGGAGGGAGAAGGGGGCGGTTAAGGGGGGGTAATGTGATTGTCAAGACACACAGAATTCCCACTTTGCTGTGGAAGCTGTGACTGTCAGTGTGTGTCTTTGTGTGCGTGTGTGTGTGTGTGTGAGAGAGAGAGAGAGAGGGAGGCAGGAAAGAGAGGATGAAGGAAGAGAAAGAAAGCGAGAGATGAAGAAAGCAAGCTTCTGTAAGAGCAGGGCAGACTTTAAAGCCCTCGCTGATATTCAGAGTAAAAACATCAATATTCAGCCACAGTAGAAAGCTGAACTGCAAGCTTGATTCTCTCTCTGTCGGTGATACTGCAGAGCTGGGAGGAGGACTTCTTCCTCTCCCTTCCTCTTTCATGTGTTCGGCTCTGTGGAATCCATAGATAAGAGGCACGCATGGCACACACAAACACACACGCCGGGAGACACAAACACACACACACGCTGTGGTGTCGTTTAAGCAAAGCGGTGCACTCGGAGGTGAGTGTGTGACGGCGTTAAGAATGTTTTCAGGTTACACTGTAAGTTCAAACGCTCACACAGAAGAGAAGAAGAGGAGGAGGAGGACAAGGGGATGGAGGGGAGTGGGATGAGTTTGTTGCTATGCAACCAGACGGTGCTGTTTGAGAGCATAGCCATCCACTCTGCAATGAGTTAATGCATGCCTGTGCACACACTCTCATACACACACATGCATGCACCCACGCACATGCAGAAACTGTGGGAATCTGCACAGACAGGCACAAACTCTCCCATGGCTCATTCCCACCGAGCGTTCAGACACATTAAAATATATGTGCATGCTCACATCGTGCCAGAATCTCTCTGCACGTTCTTGAGTTCAGTGACCGGTTTGCTGATTGGTTATCAGCGATCGGGTCCTTTCTGAAAGCGGTCAGAATAATTTCCCTCCAGTGATAACAGTGCAGAAAAATGACAGAGAGCATATTGAAAATTCAGCAAGAGCCTCGTTCTGCTCTCATGTGACCCACCAGGACAAATCATATAAATGCATGAATAGCACTTATTATTCATTTCTATATTAACCCCATGTCCCATGGTGTTATCTTCCAGGCATAGCAACACCTCTCATTTGAATATTTCAAAGAGTCTCATTGTCAGTGGGGAGATCATCTGAACATCCCTCACACTTCAGCTCATACATCCACACTTACCCTCTGTGTGCTGTACACGAGCGTAGCTATCATTGCTAGTAGCCATCTGAAATGACTAAAGAGAGAACAAAGTTACCAAAACCCACAAAATCTGGTCGGCATGGATGTGAATCACACGCGACGTTAAGCAACAAATCAGTGTTTGATATGTTTCTGTGGTCAGTTCTGCTCTCACCTCCTATTTCAGATTCAGATTATTGATCCCCGAGGGGAAACTGGGTCAGTTTCGGCCATTGTAGAACAAGTAAATACAATAGAATAGGAAATAAGAAATATCTTAAAGAATATGTAATATATATATGTGTGTGTGTGTGTGTGTGTGTGTGTACACTTCACTACAATATAAATATGAAATATGTAAATATGCAAACTATGAGTCTTGTGCTGCAATAAATAGCAACCATCTATATGGAAATATACATGATGTGCAAAATTCTACATTAACTAACAAGAATAATAGAATACAAGTATTCTGCTTTACTATATTATATTCCCATACTAGTACTACGACATTTTGATTGAAAATTTATGTATCATCTGTGAAAATAATTCTCCATAAAACTTTTGTAGCTGTGCCAAATACTGCAGCTCAAACTCAGAGGAAAACTTAAGTGTAACTTCATCCTGAGAAGTGATGTTTTGCTGCCCTCACTGGTTGAAAGTTTCAAGGTTGTTTCACCTCCGACCCCACCCAACATCAGTGATTGGTTGGGTGTGGTCATATAAGTGATGTCACAGGGTGCTGGGGTCCGCCTGTACATCACAGCACCAAGGGGAAAAGTTCACCACTAGAGGTCAGCAAAGGCAAGATTTTCAGATTCTGAACTCACTCTTTAAGCATCCATATTAGGATATTTCTTTAACACCACTTCCACCAAGCTCATCCATAAGACATCCAACAATGAGAAACACTGATAAAAAGACTTAACTATGTTAACATGCATACGCGATGCATCCAGTTCAATAACACCTGTAAGCTAAAAGCAGTGTGTTATGTTCACATGAATGACAGAGTAAGCTAAACAATATTTTTGGCCTTTTCAAGCCTGGCAGGTAATGCAGGTCCTTGAAAAGGTTATGTCAACACACTGAATGAAGGACTGAAGTAAATGGTCGGCTTCTTATGACATTTTAAACACTTAAAAAAGGGTACTGAACTTGCGAATTAGGTACATTTTCCATTTTCAATTATAATAAAAACTAACCTCCTGCAGAGGATGAAGAAATAATTTACTGACTAAGGCAAAAGGCATTAGGCTAACCATAAAAAGGAAGGAATTAGCTATCACAACACCACATCAATGCATAATCCTAATATTTTGCTTCTTCTCATGACTCAGTAATCTTTTGATTATTTGTGCTGCTTGGAATGAGTCACACAGTGAAAGTTTGGAAGTCAGACATATGAAAGTCTCGGGTTTTTATTGTTTTTCTACATCCCAGCCCTTGTTTTTTTTATTATCTTTTATAAACCCTGTCTGTAATCTGTGCCCCCCGCAAGAGCTCCGAGCGTGTCAAGGGCATATTTGTAGACAGTGACGATGTTGGGACAGTAGATAAGTGAGTCATAATTTCCATTTAATCTCTTCTGTAATTTGCTGAGCAGCACTGGTCTGTTGCCAGCTATCATGTGGAGTGTTATTTTCCAGCGTAGGATCTGGCAGTGTTGCTTCACCAGCACTTGTTCTTGCTATGTGCATCTGGTGATCATGATCAGTTCAGACTTTTCTTTTGTCTGCCTTAGTTCCCGTCCTTCTCTATTCATTATGTGTGTCATATTCCCTCGGTCCAACTCTTACCCTGCAGTCCTTTGGGCTCTTCTCCTAACCTCCTCCCCTTCACCCACCACCACTCTCACCTCCCCTTTACCCCCTCTTCCCCCTCCACCCTCCATTTCTCCCCTCTAGGATTGGTCTTCAAAGCAGCAGGCAGAAGTCTACAAGCATCTCTGCAGCTCTTGAAATATAGATTTTATTGCCTGTGGGACCCTGCCTGCTGCTCTGCACATTTCGAACACAAAAAACACACAGTGATACAGCTGTATGTGTTGCTGTGCACATGGTTTCACTCTCACACACACACACACAGTTTCTCACGATGTTACACAGACAGTAATATCTTTCATTCCTCCATATGTCTTTTTGTAATAAAGTTTGGACTCTTGCAGTGGTTTGATGTTATGAGCTGATCAGTGAGGAATGAACTGCAACCTTTACTAATATCTTTGTCACCACCTCCACATTTCTCTATATGGTCTTTTGCAGCATCGCTGGTGTTGATATTTATTGCTTTGCTCTCTAAATATAAACATAAATGTTAACCTACAGCCATGCTATAGCAGCTCTGTACTCTCTAAATGCTAATGCTAGCATGCTAACATCTCCACAATAACTACACTAACATGTAGCGGGTATAATCTCTCCCATGTTCACCCTCTTAGGTTAGCGTGTTAGCATGCTAACATTTGGTATTTATCACAAAGCATCTGTTGGTCTATCTATTGGTCACCAGCCAAATTATTATCTGCAGCTTTTCGTTCCTATCAAGGGCCATTTCAAGTTTTACAAGATCCTTTGAGGGCCATGCTAAATTATTGAACACATATATCACACTAACCTCTAATGCGACGACTGGAATTGCTTCTCTTTGTGAGGCCTCTCATCTCATGGTAGAGATGATGATAGTACTTGCTGCACACTAGCAGGTTGTCCCAAACAGAGACGCAAACTTCACTGTATGTCTCCTCAGGACGGGAAAATCCTCGGGATGTACTTACAGCTTATAGAACTCGAACACATCAGCCGGTTCCACGTGAAACATACGTTCAGTTCAACTAGTTTTCTTAACAGTCGCCATGATCATCAATGCGACGTAACCGCTCCATGCGTGCTGCGTTGACCCTGACTGTGACCCGGAGAGGCAAACAGCTGGAAAGAACCAACCTCAAGGACAAGCTAGTCTACTACTTTGTTATTTTCTTTCATCCCAGAAAGTTGCTGTCTAAAGATTTTTTTTTCTTTATACTTGCTTTTCTTGTATTTATGAATTGCCTTGTGGGCCAGATCAAACTGCCGGACATCCCCACCCCTGCTGTCCACAGTGGGAGTAGTTGTTTTAAAAACAGAGGAAGGGCTCCATTTTCTCCTAATTAGCCAACCAAGATTTGGAAATTCTCAGATTTTTTTAAAACACAGAGGAGAAAAAACAAAACAAAACAGAAAATCATTTGAAGCAGAGATCATTTGGGGAATAACCTAGCAGAAAATGTGACATCAAGTCCTAGTTTCTGTTTTTTGAGTGTAGATTTTAGCTGTTGGTCTGGAGGATCGACATACAGTGTTCACTACTTTTTAAACACTCTACGCTACTTTTTCCTCTTCCTCCATGTTTGTCTCCCCCTTCCGGCTCGCTCCTGTTAGTTAAGAATCCATTTGACCTCGGTTACAGTAAACAAGAGTGAGATCAAGAAAGCATCTCGAGCACTTGTCAGTCCAGGGCTTTATAATGGACCAGATAATCTCACCACAGAGATGCTTTTTGGGAAAATGGGCTGCACTGGAAACGATTCTCCTGGGAAGGCTCTCCATCTCTCTCATTTTCAGCCACTCGCCGGATCCCTCCAGCCTTCCTCGTTCACTCACTCGTCATTTCCCATCATCCCTTTCATTATTGATTAGTTCAAAAAACCTCTTAAATCCCAAAGACTTGCCCGGCCCAGCTTGAGAGTGTGTGTGTGTGTGTGTGTGTGTGTGTGTGTGTGTGTGTGTGTGTGTGTGTGTGTGTGTGTGTGTGTGTGTGTGTGTGTGTATTAGTGCTCACTCCAGCCTGGTGGGACTTTGGGACTCACTCTTCCACATCGACATCAGCAGTTGCCGGGTGTGTTCATAACTACAGTGACCCTGTTGTCTGGGCGACGGCCATTATGTTGTCACGGAAGCACTCAGGCTAATGGAGGAGCCACATAAATGATGATGCTCTGTCCCTCCACCCTTCTCCCTCCTTCTTCCCTCACACACGTACAGACATGTATGCATCGCTGATGGGCTTCCATAATAAATGCATTCTTCATTCCTCAGACGCCAGTCATAAATCGATGACACCTGCGCCTGACCTGCTTTCTTTTGCTCGTTTGCAGACGCACACTCAGACGAAAATTGCGCAGGCAGAGACAGAGCGGCTCTGTTTACCTGAGTCATTACCTCTGCTGTTTAAAGTTTGATTTAGGGCCGTTATTTTCTGTAAGCAAAAAGGCGCAGACATCTGCCGTTTCAGTAGAGTTTAGCGCACGCACGCACAGACGCGCACACGCACAGATGCGCACATGTTACGCAGAGTGGATGGAAATCATTCTTAGTCATATCATGATTTTTTCTCTGTCAGGGAAACGCTACCGGGGACGCATGCTAAAAAGCTGAAACCACTGACAGTAAAGAGCAACTGCGTTTGTCTATTAAGGGTCAGCATGCGCGTGTGTGTGTGTGTGTGTGTCTTCTTAAAGAGCACTGTTCAGCCGGTCTTGGTGACAGTGAAAGTCAAACATGTCAGCGAGGTGAGGTGAATGGATGGAGGATGGATAAATGGATTCAGCAAGTCACCAGTCATGTTCCTTTGTGTGTCTGTGTGTGTGTGTGTGTTTGTGTGTTTTAAACCGAGGTAAAATGTATTACTTTTCCATCTATCTCCCACAGTCCAAACACTGAGGTTACATGGAGTGCAGAATCTAAGGTGCCTCTGTGTGTGAATGTGAATGTGTTTGACTGCATTATAGCCCTTTCATAGACTGAATTAATTGTGAATATATAATCAAAAGCTTAAAATATCTCTTATACCAGTTCCCTGAGAAAACATGTACATCACCTCTTGCTCAAAATGTGCTGTGACCCTGCACAGATCAGACAGGTTAGAGACTGGGATGAATATTCAACAGGTGCTGCGGATGCAGATATTCACTGCACCTGTTGTCAAGACGCTGGTTTTCACAAGACACCAGTGTCACATTTAGATTTTATGGGACGGATGTAAAAGATCGGAAAGATTTCCATGTTTACGACTTGCGAGCACTTACATCATCAGCTAACTCAGGACAGAGAGTTGGAGGGTGATGGTTAAAAATATGTGCACTGACAATATTGCACTGTATCCATTAAATTTGTGCTTGTTTACCTGGTCTTTAGCTGATGTGAGTAGTCCATATTTGTGTGGTTTTTGGGCACATCTGCAAGATCAAACACCAAGTTGGGTATATCAGAGTTTCATAGTCTTAATCACAACCCAGATGTTGATGGGAACACTACAGAAACTGGTCATTATGGTAACTCTGTCATTACATGAACGTGACATAAGCAACATTATAAACTTATATCAAACAGAAAAACCTCATTTTTCCCTCTCTGTAGCTTTCCAGCTGCCTTCAGAACAGCTTGAACGGCCACAGACTTTGTCCAAACTTTTTTGTTTCAAGCACACATTGGCCTTGACATTCATGCCTTCAACTCAGACTCAAGCAACATTCTGCCTTTGGCTCAGCAAAGCCTCCTAAATTATCGGACAAGCTTTTCTCCAGATCTCTGTCATTGCACAAAAAGCTTGCTGCACCCCCAACTGTGAAACTGCTGTAGCACTTAAGTGCCGACTGATGAGTGTTTGAATGTGTGTAACCCAGCCTCCCTCTACAACTACTCCCCCCAGGCTGTTACTGTAAATAAGAATGGGGCCTTAAACAGTTTGTCTGGTTAAATGAAGGTTAAAAATCCTACAAAGGCTTTCAAGTCCCAGAGCACAGCGGAGGTACGTGGGGTGGGGGGGGGGGGGGGTGAAGCACTCTAGGCTTCATTATTTCCCATTAAGGTTCGATTATGTCCAGATCAGGTGACTGGGGAAGCATCTGAAGTCATCCGAACCCACTCTTGTATTAGTTTAGCAGTGCATTTTATATGGGTCCATCATGAGGAAGTCTGAGTTCACACGATATGGTGCACTTGGTATTGTAAGATGTTCTTGTAGGTCTTGGCTATCCTGAGCAATAATGCAGTCTGATGATTTCACCAAGATGGCACTTGATCCATTACACATCTTACAGCTGGGGACACAGTGAAGGCATTCTTTGGCTTCCTCCAACTGTCCAGTTAGAGGAAAAATGTGTAAAGACGATCATGCAGGCCTTTTATCCAACTGTCCATTTTTTGAACCTGCTTGTGTTCAGGGTCAGAGGGGGCTCGGGGGGCCAACGGCATCTTTGTTATCCTTAAACTAGGTGTCATGTCAGTGCACGCAGGGCTCAAACACTAACGGCTCCTCGATGACAGTACTACGATTTATACCATCAGTCTACAGCTTTCAGTGGGAATTCATGAGATCTGTCAATCTGGTATGTTGAGTAATTGTCTTGTTAGATGCTTTTCTATTATTCTCATTGTGCTTATCAGCTTCCCAGTGAGATCTGAAACTGGCAGTGATTGAGAAATGACGTTCAACCTCATGTCAGTGGAGTAGCTTAGTGCGAGGATGAAAAGCCTTCGGTGATTGAAAGCTTTAAGTCTGGGCTATGGTCTGAAGTGTCCTCTGTTAACCACGCCCAGCAGTGATGTCACAGTGTACTGAGGTACACGTCTACATCACTGCAGAAATGAAACCACTGGAGGCCACAAAAGCAAAAGCTGGTGTTGAATTGCTCTTCTACTACTTTGAGGTTAATGTTGTTCATCTGGTGTATTCCTCGCATTGACCAGCCTACCAGGTGTGCCTCTGCTCAATCAGCAGTTCTGCTGTGTTTCAGAAATTGCCAGGTGTTGGAGCAGATGTGGGAGATGAGCAAGTGTGAATACACAAGTAGATTACAGCACCCCTCTGGCCTTCCTGCTCTCCTTCCTATGGGCAAATAATGAAGTGAAATTACAGTAGTGAGGCAGGATGCTGAGGCTTCCTGCATGTGTGCGCCTTTACAAAACCGTTCTGGTCTGCCCAAGTAGATGCAAATTATGACTTTATGCTGAAAATTACAGAGCTCTAAAAGTTAAATGAGCACAGGAACTGGCTGATACATTGCACACAACTGCACAACTATAATTTATGACTGTTTAAAAATGTAGCTTTGACAGATGAAAAAATAGTTTGCCAGTGATTGTTAATGGTGATTGTAACGATACAAGTCAGCACATGCTTCTTTCATTTTGTTGACGTGACTATGTTGTGATTGTGTGACACCTAATTTTATACCCACTGTAGGTTTCAGGTTGCAGACCTTTGCTGGATTGTCTGGGCACAGAGCAGCACGAGAACAAAGCTTAATTTGCTGATCGACCACCATTACAAAAAATCAATAGCATAACACGCAAGACTGAAAGCTAATTCGACAGCAGATGTACAGAATAACCCCGAAATGATCAAGCAGCAGTGTCGGTTACACAGGGATTTAATTATGTACATTTAACAAATGTAATGCATCGGAAATCTGCTCCTGTCTGACAAGGTGGAATACATAAAGCTCTCCCTGGTAGCTGTTTTTTTTGTTGTTGTTGTCAACCACAGCCAACAGCGTCATGACTTATTACTCCTGCCCTGGAGAGCTCAGTAGACCAGGCTGACCTTAAAGACACACTCCAGTGATGAATATCTAAATAAACTCCCCTCTGAGTTCTTCAGATCTATGTCTCCATTCCCCACCCCGGCCTCATCAGCTGCTCCTCTCCTCCATCGCTCACTTCTTTATGGTACTTTAAAACAGCTGTCTGTTTCCACCAATAGCTTTCTCATTTTTTGCCCTTGTAGCACCTTGTTCCCCCTCCTCCCCTTCGCCTCCTCCTTAGTGAAGGACAGTGGAGGTTACACGGCTGTTTGGTATAGCCCGCAGGCGAACAGGCTCTCAGAGAAGGGAAGATGAGGCTGATGCTGCCTGGGAATTTAGGCTCCTCGCTCACCAGCCAGCCGTGCTGTCGCTGAGCTCTCAGTAGCTTCTTTTACTGTCAACTGAACACATTTTGAGTTTTTGTGGCAAAGCAGTTGAGGTTTGACATGTTTTATTCTCACTCACAAAGCAATCATGGCTGCAGATGTGTGTTCCTGTTTCCAAACAATCAAGGATGCACACAGCAGAGTGGTGAAACACTCTGCCACGATGCCATGATTGCTTATACAGAATGTGGAGTGGACACAAGTAAGGATCATGTTTAGAGCTAAATTCATATGAACCACTCATCCTTGCATTTCCAATTGTTCTTTTTTCCACTCATCACTTTCAGATAAACATCAGCTTAACATGACACATCTGACAGTGAGAAAAGGCGGTTATCCCTCCTGAAACTGCAAAGTATTGTTTTACACTTATGTTTTTGATGTACTAAACAAACAAGATATAAGCTAGTGTTTTAATTTGTTACCCTTTAACTGAGCTAAGCTAGCTATTACCCGTTTCCAGTCTTTGTGCCAGGCTAAGCTCGCCCCCTGTTGACTAAAGCTTCATTTAACTCTCAGCAAGAAAAGCAAATAAGAGTATTTCTCAATGTCAACATAATCACTGACTTGAGTGTGAATGAAACTTGCTCTTTAACTGGAAAACCTGCTGTAATGTTTACAAAAGTTAAAGGGAGAGTTAAGCAAACAGACGAGTCAGATTCTGGACAGATGGACCCCTGGGAGCCAAGAGGACTCTGAGACTGAGGCAGGGAGACATTTGGGGGAGGGGGACGGGAGAGCGGTTTAAAAATATGATGCAGAGTTTTGGTGCCTCTCCCAGAAGGACTAAAAGATTTAAACTGGGCCGACGATGAGACCGCACACACACTCGCCTACATGCATGCACCACACAAACACACACCGACACCAAACTGCAGAATTCAGCCACACTAGAAAGCAGTCCGACAAGACGACGTAGACAAGAAACTTCTGCTGACAGTTTATCCAGAAACAGAGAGAGGGAGAGACAGAGAGTCTCGACTGTGGCAGAGACAGCCAGAGGAAGAGCTCATTAAACTGAATGTGAAGGGTCGCAGCAGGCAGTTTAAGGGTTTTTCCCTTAGACAGGCTGAATGTACCGACTGTCACAGGTATCATTACACAGGTAGTTGTCTTTGTAAAGACACTGAGAACAGCTGGTGTTGAATTAATGGACAGCTTTAATAAAAGAACCGTGCGAAACAATTCGCCTTGTTAGTTAGGCAAGAAGTCACTGAAGGTATGAAGGTAGTTTTCACAATTTGAGACTCTCCAATGTCAGCATGTTGATATGTGCAGCAATGAAATGCTCAGAATATATTTCCTCTAATCCTTTCAAATCATACCCATCTCATCCCTCTTTCTCACCCTCGTTCCTTCTGGGGTTGCATCTAGTTCATATGAGTGACAGTGAGCCAGCATGCACAATACCAGGACCCTGAAGCTGAAGCCGTTCAATGGCATTCAGCCATCATTAACGCTGATGTTTTTCCTAATGTGACATGTCAAAATGGCCAATAAGAGCTAAGAGGAGAGTGAAGAAGATAACTGACCAAGAGTTCCATGCTGTATGCTTTGCAT
Source organism: Chaetodon trifasciatus (assembly GCA_037975065.1). Taxonomy (NCBI): domain Eukaryota; kingdom Metazoa; phylum Chordata; class Actinopteri; order Chaetodontiformes; family Chaetodontidae; genus Chaetodon; species Chaetodon trifasciatus. The sequence continues at coordinate 6,342,558 of JBBMOE010000033.1, forward strand.
ACTTCTTAGGCTATGTTCACACCTACAGCTCATTTGCCCTGGTCCTGAACTGCAAGCCACGCGACAATGTTCACTTCACTTATTGGTCAGATGTGTCTGGGGTGGGAGCAAGAGCGTAAACACAGGAAGTAGGTCCACTGGCCCAAAACAACATCCTATGTTGTACTAATCCAGGTCTGACTGGACCGATTCATTCTCTGGCAAGTTTCAAGCAACTGTTCAACGCACCAGGGTTCATCTTAACCGACCCAAACAGATTACATCTTCATCTGTGTCCTTAATGTCTTTTCTTTTTTGTATTAGGGATGCAACCTCCGTCCTCCCCCACCCACATTTGTATTTTCTCCTCATCTGGGCAGCAGGTTAAAAGTCAGGGCCTCGTCTCAGGAGCAAAATCAGTGAACCCGTGGTCACGGACCATTAGTCACACACAGTTTGAGACATTAACCTCCATCAGCACGTCTCACTCCTGCGAGCCTATTCTGTGTGCTCACCAATTTGAAAATTAGATAAATTATGACTCACTGAATTACGCTTGTCATGCATAATATTTTGTGACAGTTTGTTAGTGATCTGTATGGTGAGTGTATGTGTGTTGAGGCTAAAACAGGAGCGCTATTTCTCTCAGCGTACCTCTCCATCTCCGTCTGTTCCTCTCCCTGTTCTGGATGAATCACACTCACAGCAAATACCTGTGAAGGGCACTTCAGCAAGACATTTTCCCCAAGATGCTGCAGCCTCCGGGCATGATATCATTGTGTGCTCTGTAACATAAAAAAAAAATCTCCATAAGGAATACATATGAGAAACATAGAGTGACTTTCAATGCTGTGGGGAGCTGCGAAGGGCAATAGGTGACCAGTGAAGTGTGTGTTCTCATGTGTTCTTGCCTCCCATCGCTGTTTCCAGGCAAATTTGTGGTAAAAATACATCTGAGGTGTATGGTGCAATGGGATTTCTCGGCTTATGTTTAAAGGTGCACATATGAAAGTTGTGTATAACAAGCCAGAATCTGTGTATTTTTTCTGATTTAAAAAAAAAAGGTCCAGAAAGAGAGATCCCATTTGGCCAGATGACCCGTTTGGACTGGCCACTCTACAGCAACTTTAAATGGGCCGCCAGTCGTGAGGCTGCCTTACTCTAAATCAGGCATTTGGCAGGGAGGAGGAGGACTGGAGAGATGGAGGAGGATCAAAAGGGGGTCAGAGAAATGGGAGATGAGGAGAAAGAGGGACAGGTAGCCAATGAGGAGAGGCATGACAGATGAATGACAAGAGGAAGAGAAGAACAGGAGGAATGTAAAATGGTCAAATGAGTAGAAAGATGGGGAGCCAGGAGGATAAAGACAGGAGAAAATAGCGAGGACATTGGGGAGAAAGAGGCGGGAGGCTGGCACGACACGACAAAGCAATGGGGAGACGATTGAAGATGAAGTCTGGACAGAGGGATTGCAGGAGTTGGAGAAACAAAAAGAGAGGCACAAAATTGGCAGGAGGAGAGGAAGGAGGGCCAGCGAAGTGGTGGGATGAAGAGAAGGAAGAGGGAGATGCTGGGAGGGAAAAGTGATACAATGGTATGCAGAAGAAGAGGGATACAGCAAAGAAGAGGCTTCAGGGAGTTTTTATGCATCACAGGCTGCTTTGTTGTCAAAGATACTTGTTGAGGAGTATTTACTTGAATGTGTCTGGGGATGATTGATGGTCTGTCTGTCTGCTGATTGCGTAATACTGGCTTGTTTTACTAATGGCAAATTAATGCTTCCCTCACTTTATTATGGAAGCAGAAAGAGCAGAGGGAGACAAGCTCCGAGGAGGGCAAATGAACAGAGCAGTAAAAAGATGGAGGATGGAAAGGGAGCTGCTGTTTGGGCAGTCATAAAAGGTCAGAGACTCAGGGGGCCCGCTGCTGTCTGACAGCAGGACACACAGAAAGCTATCAGACAGACAGACAGAAAGAAAGAGAGGCGGGGTTGTAGGCAAACAGATAGACAGACAGACAGACAGAGCTGAGCTGTGAGTGGTGTGTGCGACAGAGCTGATAGAAACAGTCCGTTCTCCAAAGCAAAACCAAAACACAGCTAATTATCTGAACAAAGCAAATGGACACACAGCCTAATGATTACACCAAAGTATATGCTAGTTTGAGCCCAAAGTCCTTCATGACAGGCCAGAAATAAGCATGGTGTTGCTGGGTTCATCACACAGAGCCTGCTGTTATTATTATCTGCTACAGCACAGCAGGATATCCAGATGTATACACACTGCTTTTCACAGGACCAGTGTGGAAGATTTAGTCGCATCTAGAGGTGAGGTTGCAGATTGCAAACCAGCAACCAGAACACCTTTCCCCAAACAAGTCTTTGTAAAATGTGATTTTTGTTTTTTCACAGTTGATATACTACTTGAACTGTTCAATTCATTCACATTTAATTTAAACAAATCCTGTATACGGTCAGTTAGGTCACTACTTTAAGAGCAATTTATTTCAGCTTTTATGTCTTTCATCACGTTCCCAGTGGGTCAGAAATTTACATACACTTAGTATTTGGTAGCACCACCTTTATATTGTTTAACTTGGGTCAGATGCTTCAAACTGAGCGCTCACGCACACTTTTTCAGTTCTGCCCACAAGCTTTCAACTGGATTGAGGTCTTGAGATATTGCTTCAATATATCCACATAATTTTTCTTTGTCATGACAACATCTATTTTGTATAGTGCAGCAGTCCTCACAACATGATGCTGCCACTGCCGTCAGATGAACAAGGTACCTTCAGGTGTTTGGAAACTGCTCCCACAGATGAACCAGACGTTTTTTTCTGAAGTCTTGGTTGGTTTTGTTTGATTTTTCCATGATGCTGCATTGAATCTGAAGGCAGGCCTTAAAATACATCCACAGGCACAGCTGCAATTGACTCAAATTATGTCGATTAGCCTATCAGGGGCTTTTAAGGCCATTACATCATTTTCTGGACTTTTCCAAGCTGTTTAAAGGTGCAGCCAACATCAGTGTATGGAAACTTCTGACCCACTGCAATTGTGATGATTTGTTAGTGAAAGAAGTGAAAACCACTGTGTACTAAATTGTGTATGTAAACATCTGACTTAAACAGTAATTCTGGTGGAGAAATATTAAATACTTTTGATCTAATTTCAAATTTATCGCCAAATATTAAGCTACAAATCACCCTTTTGAAGAACATGCCCTTGGTTATCCTCAATGGTACACAGCACCAGTTTCCAACTGGAAAACTGCCATTTTATTTGTGTTTGAAGGCCAAACTTTATTTACCTGACAAATAATTAACAATCGACTCTGGTAATTTGGGGAAGTAATGATGTTTGTATCAAATGCAGTTGCATACATTACCTGCAAAAACGACATCAGTTAGCCTGATAAATTCAACCCTTTATATGACAACATGGCTAAGTTATATTTTCTATATAACAGAAGAAGCACAGAGATTATCTTGACAATTTAGGCCTGTCATACTTATTGCTATGTTAACCTGTTTGCGCAATGTATATGTTTTACAAGAGTTTGCTAATACTTGACGCACTATTAGCATTTTATCTCCCTGAAACCCCCCAAAACAAGGCATCCTAAACGCACCACATCAGCAAAATCAGCTCTGTCATTTGCTTGCCGACATTTCTTACTACTTACTCTCTTTTCCTCGAGCTTTCAACCACATATCGTGGTCTTCCTCTGATTAATTCGAGTGATGAAAAGGCACTCAGGTTTGATTTCCAGTGCAGTTGTGGATGCAAACTTTATTTCAGATACAACTGGGAAGCGCGTTGATTTCTGTTTGGTACACTGCCGCCATCTCGGGGACGTTCAATGACCTCAGCGTTGTTTCGGCGCTTCCGTTCCGTCTGGACCAAGCAGGTTGCCGTAAGGAGGAGCAAACGTCGCTGTAGCAACGGAGAGGGGTGAGACCAATGATTAGCAAAAGGGGTTTTGTATATCGGATTTAATTGTTCGTAAAGCAAAGACGCCTTGAATCTATACATTAAACGGAAGCCGTTATGGCCACAAGCAACCCGGCAGTGTTTCTTCTCACAGTGAACGGACAAATTGAGGGAGCGAACGTGAGTAGTGCCTCTGCGTTTTAGCCTAGCAGCTAATTTCAGCCAGCGTTAGCAACACCCGCGTCACGGTGGCATGTCTAAATTCTGTTCATTACTTCCAGGCATAAAGATGATATTTTTGTTGCATTTCAGTTTCCAGAGTATGACAACTTGTACTGCAAATATTGTTTTGTCTACGGCCACGACTGGGCTCCCACCTCGGTGAGTAACGTTAGCTGGCTTCCCCGACAAGAGCAGTGATTGTGTTCAAAGTCAAATCTGTATTTTAATCTTAATTATATACTACTGGCGTGTAATTGAATTCAAGCAGTGTACTGCATGTTTGCATGTAAAGCAAAGCAACAAGTAAAATAGTCATAACTGTATAACGTTAATTGAGTAGTTTTCCGTGTCACTGTCCTTTACTGTGAAATTCATAACCCTTGTGATTGAGTGCATGAAATCTGGTTATGTGAGCACAGCTGGTCATCATCTTACTAAGAAGTTTTTGTGTTTTCTGTTTCTCTTCAGGGGTTGGAAGAAGGCATCACCCAAATAACCTGTAAGGGCAGCCAGTCCTCACACAAATTAATATGGAACTTTCCATTGGAGACAACCTTTAAGAGCACAAACCCCGCTGGATGTGAGCATGACACACACGTAGCTGTTAGCTTCATTCATACTTTGATAAACGTCTCTGATGAGGCTTTTTGGACCCCTCAGAAATCACAATTCTAAAATGAAGACTTCATTTTCATTTCCAGGGCCTCAGCTGGTGGTGAGTGTGTACGGTCCTGATGTGTTTGGCAACGACGTGGTCAGGGGTTATGGAGCAACACACATCCCCTTCACACCTGGACGGTCAGTGTTTCCTCCACTTATTTCCTCTTCTTTTTTAAGGAGAGCTTGACGAAGGTGGCAGTTATAGTTGGACTAATGCTTGCATTTAAGAGACTTGTTAGTATCCCTGCCTAAAGCCTGCAGATATGGTTTTGCACACAGAAAATAAGCTTGAAAATAGTAAGGTAGGATCTGACTTCTTCCTGTTTATTGTCTGTTTGAGTGGAACCTGTTATGTGTTTTTACACCTCAGACATACACGAACCATCCCCATGTTTGTTCCTGAGCCAACGTGGAGACTTCAAAAATTCACGAGGTGAGATGTGTGAACAGTCATGTTTTTAGTTTTCTCTCTCAGCAGCTGTGGTGCCATGGCTGAGGAGTGCTGTCTGCTGGTTGAAGCGGCCGATAACTTAACGTTATCAAATATTTACTGCTCCTCTGTGTGCGACTAGGAGACCCACTGTGGAAACAGTCTTAGGCCTGTGTGGTGAGAATACTCCATATCAGTATGTATTGTTTGCCAGCTGCTGTTATCAGTGTGTGGAAAGACACACACAAAGGTACTCACAGTTCCTTTCAGCTCCCACCAACACAGTAGGCTATTAGAGATGCACAGGTGCACACCTGGACCTTTGGATTTGCAGTCGAAACAGCAGCACTGGTAGCATGGGTTGTCTTTCCACTTAATCTGGTTGAGGTGGTGCATTCAAGCTCGTGCACTGTGAAGTTGTGCTTTACATTACACTTAAACTGCAACTGTATACAGGTAGCTGAGTTCACTTAAAGGTGTCAATGCCCGTTTTCCTTTCTGTAGTTGTTAACATGTTTTTTCCTTTTGCTAGCTGGCTGTTGGGACGGCGGCCCGAGTACACAGACCCTAAAGTAGTGGCCCAGGGTGAAGGCAGAGAAGGTCTGTTGTGCATCTTTGTCTGTATTTACTTTTTTGACATTTACAGTAATGTGTTATTTGCGCTGCAGTTCCTACAGTTTTACAAAGTGCTCCTGAGTCGATGTATTAATCTCCTTTATCCAATCATGTGTTCACAAAGTGGTGAACCTCGCTCCATCCTTGCTTGTGAATCACTGAGCCTTCTCAGGATGCCCCTTTCATACCCATCATGATACTATCACCTGTTACCAGTGAACCTGTTTACCTGTGGAATGTTCCAAACAGGTGTTTTTGGAGCATTCCATAACTTTCCCAGTCTTTTGTTGCTCCTGCCCCAGCGTGTTTGAAACACTGACACTGTTGCTGGCATCAAATTCAGAATGAGCATATATTTACAAAAATCAATGAAGTTAATGTCTTTGTACTGTTTTAGAGTAGCAAGTTATCGCATTCTGTTTCACATTTTACAGAGTCACAACTTTTTGGAGTCTGGGTTGTTTGGTGCAATGTGTATATTATTTGTGTGTTGCAGTGACACGGGTTCGTTCCCAAGGCTTTGTCACCGTCTCCTTTCACATCATGACTAAAGACATGAAGAAACTGGGCTACGACACAGGACCATCAAGTCCTGCAAACACACCGTCTGCCACATCTGGCTGGTCGACAGAGGAACAACCGTACAAAATATAATAACACAAAAGACTGTTACAGAAACAATTGATGGGGGTGATGCATGAAATGGAAAATGCAAAGTGGTAACACACACACACACACACACACTCCTGTGCCTAGTGTTTTTTAGGAAAAATGTGCTGAATTTCTGAAATTTTCTAGGATGTATTCAAATATAAGCTCAGATATATTTGTATGGTCCTGAATATTTGTTTTACTATATTTTTTACGTTTTTTAATAAATGCAGATTTTACCTCTGAATTGTTCATATCTGAATGTATTAAACATATATATTTTAGATTATTTCAGCACCATTTCAGGGCTGTAGTTGTTTGGCCTCAAACTCAATCCACCCTACCCAGAGTCTCATGAAAATGTCGGTTTTCAATTCATAAATTTGGTTTAATAATTAAAAAAAAAGACACAGACACTAGGAGTTACAGAGCTGAAGTGATACACATTTTATTTTGAACCAATGCAGCTACAGTTGTCCTCATCCAACAGGGTGCGGCCTGCTGCGTTCATTTGTTTAGATGCCGTTAAAATACCACGGTGATTTTTCCTACAAAAACCCATTACACAGAATAATAAGGTATACAGAGGAACAGTATGTTACAATAGTACAAATGATAAATTATATTATACAGTTATAATGCCAACAGGTTGAGCACGTATCCAATAAAAAAAGCAGCCTGCTCCCAGTACTATGAGAAGGGTAAATAGACAGACATGGAAAAGAGTAAAGGAGGCTGTTTATGCATATAAAGACAGTCCATAAGGTCAGTTAGTCCTCTTGATAAAAGCATAGTGAATACATAGTAACACGCAGAGGAGCTCGCTACACACAGGCCACATTTTCACTGCACCATAGCCACGACTGTGAAACTGCTGCCAGGGATCAAGAAAAGTGTTCAACTGCAGTGTCGTCTGACTGTTTGGGAGTGCTGAATTAGTTCAAGACAGTAAATGTTTACGTTATTTTTTTCTTCTCCTTTCCCAATGCATCGATGAAAGAACCTTTTCCACAATCACTGGAGTGAATTTAAAGGTCAGGCCGCAGTGAAATTAAGGCCAGTGAGAAAGTGACACGTCTCAGCTAGAATATCATAGTAGCATTTCAATAAACACGACTTTATGAGCAAATCTAACTTTGCAAAACACATCACACGATAAGTCTTCTTATCTTTTTTTTTTTTAACTTTTTCCAACTCCAATTTTTGCATATATTTAGTCAAGATTAAAAATGTTTGCTGGTCTCTGCTAGTCAGTGTTGCATCCATTCATTCAGGACCCCAAGCATAAAAATCATCATCACCACCCTCAGCATCATCATCATCATCATAATCTTCATCAAAATCATACACACGGTTGGAGCTGCCCCTCCTTTTTGCCTGAGAGAAATGAAGGTCTGCCTTTAGTGGAAATATCAAGGGTCCTGTGGTGTAGCTATCATACCACAGCAGACCAGGAGAGGGCGCCAACTCACACCAAAAGAAAAAAAATAATAAAAACACCCCTCCACAGTAAAAACATTGGCAGTGATATCAACAGAACTGAAGAGAAGGGATTACAGTGACCTAAAGAGAAGAAGGGTCTACACACCGTCTGCTGTATTTCATCAACCCACTTTTCTCAACCTAAAGGGACAGAGATGCTCAGCTAGCTGTCAGTACATGTGCTGATATCCACCCGACAGTAACACTTTCTTACACAGACTCCTGAACACTGAGCTCTAGAATACAAAAATCATAACAGTGGAGCTTCTGATATCATGAACATCCATCAACAGAAACAAACAAACAAACAAAAATAAAACGTCAGTGAAGTGTGACCCTACTGTTCAAACTACTCAAAGTACGACGTCCTCGGAAATCACAGTCGCTATGACTTTGGTAACAGTTGTGCTTCTAAGAGAAGAGAATTACATAGCCTACCCATAGGGTGAAAAAACTAGAATGAGAGAAAATAGACAAAAGAGAGAATGAGGATGATATCATGCTAGTACACAGCTCCAAAAGTCTGAAAGGCTTGGCTATGCATTTACATCTACGGAGTAAATAACAACAAAAACAACCAACAAAATGAACAACTGCTTGTTTACATGACATGTCTCACTGTTGTTTGCTGCAGGAATCCCTGTGCTATCAATAGGCTGATTCTGGAACAGCCCTGTGTGTGTGCGAGTGTGTGTGAGTGCGTGCACCCGGTAATGTTCTTGCAGATAGATTAGCCACAGTAAATCCACTCTGAGGTAAACTCTCTTCACAATGCTGAGTGGCTGACGTGCTCTTTAAACCCAGAGCTTTTTTTTTGCAATCCTGACGCCATAGTAACACTTGATAAATGGCTGCACACACAACACATGCATGTACACGTGCATGCACACGCGCACACACACACTTAAGGCTGTGGACGTCTACATTATCCCCGTTTTGATTTTGCACTTCAGAAACCAACTTAAGCAACTGAGAAATGGAACTTGCTCATTATTCTTGGAAACTAAACGTATCTTCTCATGCAAACTGCGCACACACACACACACACGCACACACACACACACACATCCCACCCCTCTTCCCTTTGACCCTACAAACAAACTAAAAAAAAAAGGAAAAAAAAAAAACAAACTGTCCCACGATGCCCTCACTGCATCCATATGTTCAGATAGAAAAACACTGACGCCATCAAAGTTCATATCTTTTTCTCTAAACAAACACTGGGGGGAGACTCAGTGACAAATACATCGACATGTGGCTGTTAGTATCTGAACATTAATGGTACACCTGCGCGTGAGCACACACACAAAAATAGCATTTGAGCAAGTTTTGAACCCCTGGGCCAAGGGTTTCATCTCCTTTGATAAGTGTTCAGTGTTTATCCCATGACCCCTGGAGGTCGAAGTTCATGTGGGGGGTCAGGAAAGGGTCCAAGCTGACAGGAACTGAACAGACAAGAGTTGAGACCAAGTGGTGCTGAGGGCCGCCGCCGTCGTGTGTGTGTCGTTTAGCGGCTAGCCTCCCTCCCTTAGCTAAGGTGTAACGGTGAGCCCAACAGTCGCGGAAAGAAAACAAAATAGAGAAAAAAATTGTGCAAAATCCCTGCTTAGTAACACACACATACACACACAAGAGTATAAACACATCTGCCCATCTCTCATCCGTACCCCAGTGTGTGTAAATAAAACCCACTGGAATATACACAGTGTAAAAGTACTGAGATGTGCACTCACACACACTCACACACACTCACTCACACACTCACACACACGCACACACACACACACCAGCTGACAGGGCTTATAAAAGATTAGCTCTAGTGAAGAGATAAAGATCCTGGCGTTAGTACAGTCAGACTCTCCTGTCACTCCACCACAGAAGAAGAAAGGAGCAATCCAAAGGGAAGAAGTAAGGGAGAGGAGGCGAGTGAATGAGAGGAGGACAGGGAGGAGAGATGGGGTCCTGTCCTGCCTCTGTGGAAAAACTGTAAACACCGCTGCTACTCTGTAAGTCTGTAGAAAGATGCAAACTGTTTGTGGTCATCAACATCACTGTCAGATCAGTATGGAACACACAGGACTAGGCAGCTTGTAGCACTGAGAGAAAGAGACAGAGGAGGAAGGAGAAAAGGAGTGTGTTAAGGTAGGAGGAGGCCAGGCTGGGACTACGACCTGGCTTGGAGTTGGTTATAAAGGGATAAATGGGACAAGACATCTCCTTGTTCATTTTGAAGCTTCTTAATGAGCCAATGTGGAAGAGAGCAAAAGAGAGAAGAGGGGGGCTACTCTGGTGCAAGTCACCCCCCCTCGCCTCACAAAAGGAACGGGTTGGTGGTTCCGGCGGGCTGTGTCCCGGCCTGGGGTGGCATGCTCATCAGGGGCTGGGGCATGGACATGGAGGCCGGGATCCCCGCACTCATCCCTGCATTCACCCCCACACCTCCCACAGCGCCAACGCCCATTCCGGGCATCATGTGGCCCATGGGGGCCATCCCTGCCAGGGGGACCATGGTGACGGGCTGAGCGGGCACGGGGGACACGGACATGGGCTCGGGCATGCCGCCGAAGCCGGCGGGCATGGGGCTGATCCGCATCTGGTTGAGTGTGGGGGGCGCTGGCTGGCTCACTTGGAAGGGGTTGGCGTGGGCTGCTGGAGCGGAGCCACCTGAATAAAGATAGGTTCAGGGACAAAGGAAGAAAGCAAATGTCACTGAGTTCACAGAGTGGCAGCCCATGGCAGCATACAGCACATGTGGAGTTGGGCTCTGCAGTGAGGTGAACGTTGTTGGGATGAATAGAATGTTCATAGTTTTGTTTTTTAAACACGTTGGTTAAAAAGTGCGCTACTACACTGAAATGAATTAGGTATGATTCACCTCTCGAGTGTTCAGCTAACACAGACGAGGAATGGTCCATGATTCAACATTAAACTGTGCAGATGGGTGTGTTCAGGCCTGCACGTGCATGTCCATGCCTCTTGACTTACTGACTCCACTTCCTGGCTTAGCACACGTTATCTAATGAACACGATTTAACTGTTTTGTTTTGTTTTTTTTTACCAGCTTAAAAAAGCCTGTCTGTGGATTTAGATTTAAAAAAACTAATTTCCTAAACTAACATATCTACCATGTGACATAGATAGTCTGTAAAAGTGCTAAAAAGTAGTGGTAGGAGTCAGAATATTTCTCATGCCCTCTTCATCTGCCCACCTGTTGAAGCTAAAAATGGGTTGACGATCGGCGCAGGCTGGGCTGGTTTGGTCACCAGGGAGTCCAGATTGACCAGGGCAGCATTGGGACCCAGGAAGGACTCTGGAGTCTTTCTAGTTGGGTTTATGGAAAGAGATGAGGAGGTGGGTAGGGGGTCGAAGAGGTCCAGGCTGCCGCTGCTAGCGAGACTGGCTTGGGAGGGGATGGAGGATGCTATGCCGCCATCACCTGTGGAACAAAGAGCAGAGGGTGTTTCACAGATGAAAAACCGTTTATAAAAAAAAAAACTTGTCTTTGAGGGAACAAACTATAATAAAACACCCAGACATCCTGAATCCAGGAAGACTACATTCCTTATATAGTCCTGAACTGCAGAAGCCATTAAAATATGTACAATATAAATACAAAATATGCTAAATCAACACAGTACCCACCTGTGCGTGAGCAACCAAATTCACATTTACCGGAAAAAAAATTGAGTTGATGCAATACAATGATCATGATGCTTTTATGAGAGGACAACAGACAACTTGGCTGACCCACACAGCAATGGAGACCTTCACCAATGCATTCACACAAACCCAGCATGCCAGCTGTGACACACATAAGAGGAAATGTCAAAGACGGAAACTGTCTTCTCAGAACAGAAACTGAGATGCAGCAGGGCCAAAAATAAGGCTCATGATAAGATCAGACAGGCCAAGTGTGTATCAACGCCCCATAAATCCTGTAGATTTAAGCCAAAGCAGATTCAAATAGACACATTTCTCCAAGTTATCCTGCAGGGGGCTGCTTCCTTAACATTGACTTTTCCTTCCTGGAGAATGTGACTGTGTTTGTGTTTCTTCTCACCTTGTCCTTGACTGTATCAGAAATGTTTGAGCTGGAGCTCGAGTCAGAGACCAATGTCACCCTCCCACACCCAGAGACTGCCAAACCACATGAAAAAAACACTCCAGACTGGTGCTAAACTGTTCACTGGAACCCTCTCAAACACCAACCTGAATGGAGTTGTGCATGGCTTTCATTTAACTGAGGACATCTGTTGTTGGTTCAGATGCACCAGACAAGATTTATCACATCAGATCTAGAAGGGTTTCCATAAACAAGATGGCACAGGTCTAATAGTGTATTTGGCGATAAACACACACAAGCTGCATCAGATTACGCCACACTGATAATGGACCAGACCAGAGCAAGCAGCTATTTTTCCATTTGATCTCATTACTGCAGCATTTTATTGCATTTGCAATGGAAAATCATCAACTGTTTGAAAAAATCTGACTCTCACGCTGTCTTTGCTCAGGTCTGGTGACATTTACACACAAAGACAAGACGTGCGTGTCTGTGCCTCGCAGGAACACTGTCTCTGCAGACAGGCATCATTTCAGACACTGAGGAAAAACAACACAGACTCCGTGTCAATAGAGAGACGAAGACATGGGTGAGTACCAGTGGGGACAGAGGAGGAGGAGCGCAGGCTGTCAAACTCTGAGAAGTCCTCTTTGGACGTACCGTTGGATGCACTGAAAAGGTCAAAGCTACCTGAAAGGGGACAACGCAAACACACACAGACAAAATCACACAGAAGACACACACACACACACACACACACACAGACATATAGACAGATGGAAACAGAAAACTATGAATGAGTATGGATACTTAATAAACCAACAGAGACAAATGAACAAAACAAGCAAGTGAAAGTACTCAGATGTGCAGAAGCTTTTGCTACTGTGTGCTGTGTGAGCCCCTTCTGACACAGCGGTCGAGTCTTTGAGACATCTGCCAGCCACTGCTCAGAGATCGTTCTCATTTTTTAAAATAGAGAGAACTGAAAGATCTCAAGCAGAGCAAACTTCCAGAAATATGTTTTAGAAACTAATACCCGGACATAAAAAAACAAAAAACAGAGGCTACTTTTTCCCCTGATGGTCACCTGCGTTGGAAGTTTTGGGGCGGGCAGCTGCAGAGCTCCATGGGTCAGGGGCAGGAGTGGAGTTTGCTGCCCAGGGATCACTGCTCTTCATGGGTGGGACTGAAGGAGGAGCACCCCATGGGTCCACTGGGGCTGCTGGCTTAGGGGCAGACCCTAGGGAGAGAAGGGAGAAGTTCAATGTTGGGGAGGATGGTGGGGGTTTGGGTGAGGCATGCAGAATGACAGAGAAAAAGAGCAGGAGAAAGGTGAGAAAGGGGAAAAAGATCAAATGATAGCAGGGATGTATTTCAACAGACCCATACTAACACTATAACTCATCTGTCCACCTTGGACATTTATACGGCTAACTCCCCACTACCTCCTTCCCTGCCTCTCCCGTTCCTCCACACTCATTTCCTTCATGATATCTTCCACTAAAAAAACCCCACCCTCCTGCCCCCTCTGTGCAGTAATGCTGCTGGGCCAGTGGAGCAGCATTCCTATTTAACAAAGAGTCACAGTCCTGCAAGCTGCAGGTGGAGAGCAGAGACCAGAGACCAGAGACCACACACACACACACACACACACACACACACACACACACACACACACACACTAACTGACTATTTACACAAATCCTTCTCAACAACGACAATCAGTCTGTCAGTATAATCTGTCCACTGAAGAGCGTCTGTTCTGTATGTGTGTATACCATAAGGCTGCCAGGGGTCTTCTGATGCGGCAGCTGCCCCGGCCCCTGCACCCCAGGGGTCAGCAGTGGCACCGGGCTCTGGGACATCCATCAGATCCATCAAAGATGACTGTGGCTGGAGAGACAGACAGAGTGGGTTAGAGAGACCAAGAGGATGCAGACAAACTGAGACAAGAAAAGATGGAGAGGACAACAGCACAGATGCCGTTCAAACGTACTGACGGTGGTCGTGTCATTATGTGCTACTTTAAAACATGAGCCACAGTCATGCAGCCCTACTTCATCACTTCAGCTCTGCGTGCCCTCCGACTCCAGTCAGCGAGCTTTTCAGGCAGAATAATGAAGAGTAAACTAGGCAGTCTGCTGCCAGTTAGTGGTTTCACTACTGCTATTGAAGCAGCAGACAGAATGGGGAGAGACAAGACTATTTCAGGAGCACAGTCATGATAATGGAATAACTGAGTCACTCGAGCCTCCATGCTGTGTGTATTTTACCTCTTTCTTCTTCTTGGGCAGCTTTGCCGAGTCTGGACCTCCTTTCTTACTCTCCTCCAAGGCCATCTGTAGTCTCAAGTCATCCCCTCTGCGGATGCGCTCCTCCTAAACAGACACAGTAGGATGACCCATGACAGGGAAAAGTATTGGCATGAAGCAGAATGAAGCAAAAAATGATTACTCATAGCTCCCTGTAAAGTCATCTTTTGAAATTTAATAATAAGGTTGCCACAGATGTAATGTCAACTATCTGCACATTTCAAACACAGGCACACAGTATGAAAAGACAATGACAAGCGTGGATTCATGCTCTGCCATGTTACCACATGTTTCTGTTTATGTGTGTGTACCTGCTCTGCAGCCTCTCTGCTCATGGCCAGAGCCAGTTGTAGCTGTAGCTCCTCCTCTCCGCTGGTCTGAGGTCTGGCCTGTTCCAGTTCTGAACCCGCATTAGGAGACGTGGCTAAAAGACACATTCAGAACATATATTAACATCAATGCCACACATGGGACTCCATCACGTACTGTATGGAATACACTAAAAACCCTCGCAGGCTATGGAAATTATCTGTGTATGATTAGAAGCTTCTTTAGGGAGCCTGGAAGGGACAACAGGTCCATTCAGTTTATTGGATTACATCGTGCCATGTGGCAGCACAGAAAACACACGGATGCTGCACGTGGCAGACACGCAACAAACGCACACACACAAAATCTGGACAGGAGAAAGAAGTCATCATGCCAGAGACTCTCAGTAAAGGTAGCCTGTAGTCAATTCAACGCTCATCTGTCCGTGGGAACCGTGGTGTGGGAGGTGACTTGTCTCTCCATATGATGTCACTATTTCTGTTTCATCATTTCTCAGCAGTCCAGCTTGGTGCAGTTGTGTACATGTGTGAATGTTGTGGGTGGACAAAGGTGGCTGTACATTAAACATGCGCTTTCTGTGGCATGATTTAAGAGCCTCTGTTGTTCAAATTTAAAGCCAAAGTTTTATCCATAATGAACAGCAGACGTTGACAAAAAATGTGGAGTGCAATTTAAATCTTAACGTTTTGATGGATTTTTGGCCAACCACAGACAATTCCTCTCAAACTTTAACACAGCTCTCCAACTGACAATAATAAACATCGTCTCTCTCCATCTGCCTGCCCAATTTTTTTTCTATACATCTCTGCTCTTAACAGCAAAGACCAGTAGGGTCATAGGATGTGTGCGATCTTCAGAAGAACTCTCCACATCAACAGATACAAAGGCGAATGTGTTAACAACACATGACATGTTCTGCTGCTGATGTGGATACTCCCATCACATCATGATGGTCTTGTGTACAATTCTGATTGCAACCCATCAGAAAAGAGACACATTCAGGCCTTAGTGCAGAGACAAAACAATAACACTGACACAAATCTGACTTGGGGAAACACTGACTATTTGTTTCACTACCTGACACGTCACACTTTGATGCACAACCTCCCGCCCTGTCAAGACTTCTGTAGAAAGTGGATGTTACATCAGCAGGTCTTCTTACATTACAGAGTTGATTTGTATGACATCAGCTGGTTCCATGAAAGAACACTGTGACCTTTTAACAATGGTTAAAAGGCTTGGCCTTCCCTGAAATGGTTGAAAAAAAGCTGCCAACGTAATAGTTAATAATTTGGGGATGTCCCTGTGTAAAAACAACATATTAAGGTCATTGTGTGTTGATTAAGTAGCAGCATTACAGCCTAATGTCTGCATGACTCATGAAAACGACCAACATATTTTCAATAATTAATTCACTGTATCTACAACTCCTGGCTCCTCGACTTCTCTCCTCCCTCATTGACTCCTTGCTCACTTCCTGCCTTGCTTGCGCCCTGTCAAACCCACGTCTCCCTGACTCGGTCTCCAGGCTGTGTGTCTCCAGGGAAAGTGACAAGAAATACCAGGGGTAAAGGTGTGTTTTGTTAGCTGGCGGGATTTGAGCCGTGGCGTCCACATCAGCCTGCCTGAAATAGACAGTGAACACAGTGGTACCAAAGACTGCACAGAGACGCTGCACCCAAGGAAAATATACTGGAATAATATGGCATTACATTACTTTATTGGAAGGAATTTTTCTCTTTACAGTAAAATCTGTGAGCAAAACGACAACGACAGTTTTTCCAATCGCTAAGCCTAAAGAGACTAAACTGGTGACACAGTAACACACGATACAACACTTGATGGTAGCCAGTCAGAAAGACAAATAAACAAAACTCAAAGCCAACTAAAACATGTTTGTTTCTTGCCCACCACTGTGGGAATGGACCATATATGGATAATCACAATTTCTTGGCATTCCTCACAGACATAGCTCTGCCTGCTAGCAGAAAAATGCATCCAGGAAAGCATCGTTTTCTGGGTTATTCCTCCAGTATTTGTGCCACTACTCTGTGTCAGTAGCTCAGTCCAGTTGGTTCATATCCTTTTCTGTCGTGGCGAATTTAATGACTGATTTTTTTCTTTATTTGCTCAAACAAAAATTTCAACATAGAAAACACATTTAAAAAGTTAGGATTCTGAGTGCAGCATGCGATTCAAGCTCTGGACAGAGAGAACAGGGCTTTGGAGAAAGTGAAAAGGGCTGATGACCACTTGTGTCATCTGCAGCAGATTTATGTGGTGATAATCGCACACAGGGTTTCTATCCCAGGGTGTCAACCACTAACTATCCCCACATTTGCAGACACTCTGTCTCTTGTCTCTCCAGATAAAAGAATTAAGTGGCTGCTAGAAACCTGGTGAGTGAGCCAGTTCCTTAAATGCACTTTCCAGATCCTATTACTTCATCAAACGTCTTCCAAAAATCAAGTGTGAAACTGTGAAAATGTACAAGCTGTACATTGCTGAGTGTTGCAAAGGCAGGAGCTTGAATAAGCACAGCAAAAAACTAGAGCAAAACCTGCTCTTACTATTGGTTGGCTGACCTCATAAAAACTAGAGAGGCCGTAAAGATGTTTTGTCTTTTGCATGCACAAATTCATTGCTTTGAAGAGAGACGCATGACAAGCGCACTGAAGACCAAAAGCGACACCATTGCGGTGAGCATCTGTCAAGATGCGCTTGTTTTTTGGGCTCGACCATGGCGTATGCAAATGGATCTTTTTCAAATGCAGCAAGCGCACTGCATCAGCTCCACACGACTTGCTTCACCCTTTCCATCCAAGGATGTCACAGCATCTGAAAGGCTAGCCAAACTGAGGATTGAAGGGCGGCTGATTATCCTTGTTAAGGGATACCAGGAACTGTACGACCTGTCAAGTTCTTCCTACTTTGACACAGAGGGAACAATGCCTGGAGATATACCATCTCAGAGCCTGGGCTAACGGGCACAGTGATACATCAGGCAGACGTGACAGTAGTGCAACCTCCCAAGGACCTTAGATAAAAGGATGAAAGCAATGCAGTTGGCGCTGCTTGAGGTTTTTCACCCACACACGCACACGTTAATGAACGCACACAGACACAAAGGAATATGAAGAACACAGGATGTTGAAGAATAAGAAAAATCATAACATTAAAAAGAGCCCTGCATATTATATTAAAGATGTTTTAACAGGTGAGATCAAACAAATTTCAGACCTTTCCAGATACTCTGGGGACTGGGTGATATGCCTTGTGAACACCAACAGTCACACTTTCATGGCCATTCATTCAAACCCTGTCTGGACAACAATCCTCAGAAAGTTTGACTGGAATCCCAAAAATTCCACCTGGCAACACCCACAGCGACAGCCCAGCCACACTCCTACTGGCCAGTCTCTCTCTCAGTTTTCTCAACTGATGACTCAGCTGCTGGAGCTTCCGCCTCTGAGCGCACGCACGCACGCATGCACACACACACACACACACACACACACACACACACACACACACTCAAACATAACGTGTATGCAGGAATGTGAACCACAAGTAAAAGATGAAGACACACCTCCATGCTCCAAGATCAATGCAGACTGAAACCACATACACGGCAAGAGACAAACACACACACACAGCCATCCTGCTGTGTACAAAGGATCGGGGGGGTCAGAGGATGAAAGGAAAAGAGGCCAAGGTTCATTCTTTCACTTCAACTTTCATTCTTCCCCTCTGCCCCTCTCTGTGTTACCCCATTTCCTGACTACGATTTCTGTTTCTTCTCAAGTCTACCCCTCTCCCTCGCTCCATCTTTCAGAAATTCAAGTGCAGAAACACAAGGCCAACGATGACTTATCACCAAATATATTACCAAGCATGAGGATCCCTCATGCATATTGTTTACTTATAGAGGAATTCAGTATGTGATATTTCTCCCACCTTGGCAGGATGAACTTAGAATATCTTCTGAAGATATCAGACTAATCAAAAATCATTCTAGTTAAAGAAGGCAGAAGTAATGTGCATCTGGAGAAAATAAGTCCCACACGTGTCACTTCAATGCCATTTTAGTAACACACATTAAATACTATGCATACTTCATGAACAAAAAACACCCTGAAGGTTATTCAAGTTGGGTTTTGTTCACTTCTTTGTTTCCATCAGTGATATCTTCATCTATTCACATCTCACTTGTCTGTCACTGTGTTTCTATACCTCTTCCTCACTGTGTCTCCAGAGGAGTGAGCGTATCACTGAAAAGAGAAGCAGATTCCTCTGTCATGTGGATGATAGAGGCAAGGGGGGTGAACTCTGCTTCCTCTTCTCTCTCTCTTTCTGTGTGTGTGTGTGCGCTGAGGAATGCAGCCCTACTGTGGGACTGCAAGCCAGAGACAGAGCAGGGGGAGGGGAAGGTTTCAGGATGTAGGCCAAAGTTACACCAAATGGGACACAATACAGTATAATGGGAATTTCTGTATTGCACGTGTTCGTATGGACTGAGCCTTCTAAGTGTGTGTCTGTGTGCACAGCTTATCTGGTAACTCAAAGATAATACTCACAGCCATGGTAGGAGGCAGGTGAGCCCTCTGACCTGCCATACTCTTCGCTGTAGGAAGTGGAGAGGTTGGGCTGAGATGAGCCTCTGCCAAAACCCATCTGACTGCTCCCTGTGGACACCTGGGCCATTCGCTCTTTGGTCTTCAAAGCTTGAGACCTGGTGGGGAAAAAAACATAAAGTAAAAGAACATAATAAAGAATGAGCAATCGTCCTTAATCAAGTCAAGATTTTTATAATCCTTTGTGTGACACCCAAAAGGACAAAGTTAGCATGAGGTACAAAAGGATGACTGGTCTTTGGAGCTCTAGAACAAAAAAATAATGAGATGAGCTCTATTACCAAAACCAGCCTGAGAATTAGAGTTTCAGATGTTTCAAGTCAAAGATGCCACAGCAAATCCATTAATTAGACTGAACACACTGCCAAGCAAATGACGAGCACCCCACCTTGGACCAATTAGTACAGTTCTGGAAATGATTCAATGCCCTATTTTTTGTCAAACATGATCTATATCGAAGATAATGTGTGTTGCAAGAAGATGGACAAACAAATAAAGCAACTGTAAAAAGACAAATGAACAAATACAGAAACTAATGAATAGGAGATCATCATCTAAATCACATCTCTTCAGATTCCAGTTCTGCAGATCTTGACAAATAAGGCTGTCTACAAACAGGTGCGTAGTTACTCCACAATCTGTACAAGGTACATCCTATCAATCCAGCTTCAGGACTAATCACAGCACTAAAACAGCTCTCATAAAAGTAATAAAGGATTTAAAGATCAACAGCGCTTCAAACAAACAGTCTGTTTCAGTATTACGAAGCCTGACAGCAGCCTTTGACACTGCTGACCGCAACATTTTACTCAGCAGACTAGAAAATTCAGTTGGCCTATTTGGCTGTGTCATTGGCTGGCTGGCTGGCTGTCTGTCTTTCCACCTAACATGCAGGATAGTCTCTGCATGTCTTGACTTAAAGTCTGGCAATTTTAACATTGGCTGTGACGTCCCACAAGTCTCAGTTCCAGGCCCCTTCCTGTTTGATCTATACACTGTATGCTGCCACTTGATTCACTCATACAGAAGCACGCAGAAGTATCTTACCAGTCATGCCAATGATACACAATTCTATATATCACTTTCACACAATAACAACATCCTTATAAATGACCTTGGCAACTGACATTAGACACTGGACGACCCACTACTTTATGGAGTTAAACAACGACAAGACTGAGATCTTTGTGGTAGGCGGCAGGGGATGAATCATTTTTAGAATATTTTGCCTTTGCATGTACCGAAATGTGTATTCATGTTCTATTCTATTTTGTTCATATTTGTTGTATGTGAAGCACATTGTGCACATTTGACTTGACAGGTGTTTGCTGAACACTGCTGAGCTGAAAAAGATATTAGCTCTGGAGCTGTTTTTCAAGTGTAGTAACATTGCTTGTACTTGAACAATCTTTGTTTGAAACTAAAAGGTGTGAAAACACAATGAACAGTCCAAAAGCACCCCAGCTCCCATTGGGATAATCACAATATGATAATCTAAGGGGAAAACCAATGGTAAAACCCCATCTCTGGTGTTGTGATTGTCTTTCGTTTTTTTGTTTACAGTGAATGTTGATGACCAGCAAGAAAATTATTAAAATACTGCCACAGTACAACCAAACAAGTAGTAGTGGAGTAGTTTGTCGATGATTCGGATAACAGTCTCCCGCAATTGCACAAACAAAAGCAGCAACAACCATTAAAAACTGTCTACACATCATGTAGGTGGCTCCATGACGCTGCAGCATCTCCTCTGCTCTATGTCTCAGAGCTGAGCTCTTCCTCCAACCACTCTTGATACTGTAATTGAAATTAACCGTCATGAGTAAAAAGTCAATACTTTATCAACGCAGCTTCACAGACAGCGGCAGTAAAGCTGGACACAATGAAAGCACAAGTCATTGTTTTATAAGAAGCCGTGCCAGGGTCTGGTGTGATCTCATCCACCTCGCAGCGCACAAGAAGCCTTTAACCATTTTTACAAGACCCTTTTAGAGGACGTGTGCAAAGTCACTGTCACATGAACCACCCTGCAGCATCAGGTATGACTTAGTAAATTGTGATTTGGGCACAGCCTTGTATAGCGTATTACACAGAATCGTGTGCCAGCATTTTATGTTAACCACAAAATCATTCCACACTTGTGTAAACACAAGTTGACTGTTGAGATTTTTAACCACTGTGCATCGATTAAAATTTGATTTACAAAGCTCTTACCTCTCTCCTTTGAGGCGGTCCTCGTCTTTGAGTAGGACCACTAGCTGCTTGCTCTTCTCCCTGACGTTGATGCCCTGGTCTTTGCCGTCTCTGTCAATGTACTGGAAGTCCTTCAGAGTCTGGATGGCGAAGATGTTCTCTTTGCATTGCAGTGCAACTCGCTCTGAGCCCGTCTTGATCAGGTAGTCGAGCAGGGTGAGCGCCTTGTAGACGTGGCGCCAGTTTTTGCCGTGGTCATTGAGGCGTTTCCAGATCATGCTCATGATCTCGCTGAAGGCCACCACATTGTAAGTAAGGTCAGCGATCTCAGACATGAGGGAAGACGACGGGCCCCAGGGGTCGTTGGACGTGGCCTCTCTGACTTTCTTCTCTGCGTCAGAGTAGTTGTTCACCATGTTCTTCATCTGCCGGCGGATGGTGGAGCTTGGCATGGTGGCGGTGGAGATGGGACAGGCAGGAAGAAATACAAGGTACGCTCTCACACAGGAGAGGAGCTTGGGCAACAATAGTGCTTAGGTAAAAGAGGCTAACACACACAGAGGTGTGGATGTGTGTGTGCTTCAGCAGAAGCTTGCGTTATGAGTCCGTACGCCCGTGTCCTTTCTCAAGGCACGGCGGTAGCGTGCGTATGTGCAAATCTTCTTGGGGCACAGGTGTGTGTGTGTGTGTGTTGTGTATGTGTGCGTTTGTTTATGAGGCTTCTCCAAGCCAGGGCAGTGTTCCCGAGTCCTTCAGAAAAGCGTCTGTTAAAACCATTTCCACACACACAGTGCTGGCTGCACATGTGACCACGCCATCACCTAGGATAGACAGACAAATAAAAGGTTAGTGGAAGGAAGAGAAGAAAAAGACGTTTGGGAAATGTGCTATATACAGCCAAACTAAAAGCTCAAACACCACAACTCTTCCTTGTCCGAATCACAGTAATTGCCCACATCCAAATGTGCCAGCAGCTGAGCATCCTTAACACTGTAACAACTTAAATTTCATGTTGCATGCCAGCAATTCCAACTAATCAAATTCCTCTAAGTAGTCCTGTTTGAAACATATAATATTTAACATACCTTTGTTTAGAGAAACATTGAGAAACATCTGGCATAGTATGAAACATCTGGTGAAGTCATTGGTCTAATCAAGAATATCTTTCTTGAAGGTGTCAGCGCGCTCCCCATTTCCACAACTAAACAATAAGATTGTGAAGATAATTTTGCATATATAGAGGCAGCTGTAGTGCCTTCCTTTTTGAAACTAGACCGAACAATACGTTTCATACTTTCACACTTAGATAAGCAATTTCCATGTACTTGCAGAAAGCCTGCCTCCTTCATATAATAGAAGGCCAGGGTGTTGTGACAAAGAATTGTGTTTCCAGTTTTGTAATCTCACTTGAGTTTACAGTAAGCTTACCCCAGCTGCCAATTGCAAGGGAGGGTGCTGATAATCAATAATGTTAAGGTAGTCAGGCTTGTGTGGTGGTGAAGTAGCTTACTGGGTGGGCTTGGAGGACAAGAAATGTGACACAAAACATTCAAAAGCAAACAAGATTACTGGGAACCAATTAAAAGACCCATGGGATACAAAACACAACATAGTAAGAATTAAAAATGCACAAACTGGGGCCTACTGTAATAATGTCTTCGCCAGTGTTTCACTGAAACAAAAAATGTCTCTGATAATCTAGACAGTGAAGTGATTCTTCTCTCTAGTTACTGAGAACAATCACATCAACAATGACTGGCTACAAATGAATGTTGCTTATGGAAGTGGCATTTAATGTATATAATAATGTCTAATAAGACAAGTGATAACAGTTGCACCAAATCTCAAGTTAGTAAGAATTAAAACCAGCTCTACTTTGTGAATTCTATATTTCATTAAATTAAATTGAATATCATGTAAAAAATAGGTTTATTCAGAGGAAACGTGAGGTTAATTCATCAAAATAGACAATAGGCAATAGCCGATTTAGCAGAACTGGACTCAAAGTTTTGCTTAATTAATTTCAGATAAATTCAAGCATCGTTCTTGAACAATTGACCTTGTAATGCACCTTCATCTACGCTCTTTCCCATCACCACAGTATTTAGCAATCGGTGTACTGCTATGAGAGATGCCAGAGCAATGACTGAGTAAAAATGTGTTTCCACCCTTTGGTGGGTGGCAGGGGAGATAAACCATTTCCAGTCTGATTATGACTAGTGGAGTGACTTATGTTTCCTCTGTCCTGTTTCTAACAGATCAGCAGCCCAGCGACTAATCACTTCCTGACTGACACAGACACACACACACACATACAGGTATGGAAAGTGTGTGCAGACACACAGCTGTACAACCTACACATTAAACTTTCATATGCAATCAAATATATGAAGAAAGCTGCTTTAGCATGTAGCCTCAAGTTATGAAATGCACATATACCACTGACTCAATTTCTGTTTGCCAAGACATGTCCTAAAGTTTATGTGATAGGGGCTGTTTGTAAAGAAAAATCAATTTCACTGAAATACGATATTATAATAGTTTGAGCTCGGATGCAAAGACGCCACAGCACGATCTGCTTGGCATGATCATTCAACCAGATTAGTACAGAGACTGATTTACTATCATTTATCCTGAGAAAATCACACACACACACACACACACACACACACACACACACACACACACACACACACACACACACACACACACACACACAGTTTTATCCCCTACTACTGTCATGCACCACATTGCTACAGTTACACGCATTCACATTAACTGAAAACTTACCAAATCTGATTCAAAACATTTTTCTGAGTAATGAAAAGCATCTTAGGTTTGCAGAGATCGTTTCACGGCCACTGTTCCTCTGACTACCATCTGGGGAGACCCATGATGAGTTGTCCTTTTCAGTAATCTGATCCCGGCACCAAGCATGCTTTGACATGCCCCACAAACAAGTGCTTTCATGAACAGGAGAAGAGTGTTAAAAGTGATTAGCTGTCTATGCAGACTTTAAACTGTTGCATTTAACAACATTTCCAAAGTAGCAAGTGGCTATGTACATTTACACGTGTATGTGTTTGTTTTAGGGGCCTTCCTGCCTTGCAATGCCATGGAAAGACAGCTGGGGAGGACGAGGGTGAGGAAACGAGAAGGAGTGTGAGTGCATGGTTGCTGGGGGTAGTGGGGGGTAGAGGGGTAAGAAAACAACTTGGCACATCCCATAAATTCACTTAGCGCCAGTGAAATGTGATTCCTGTGGGGCATGCCCCCCCAGACATTCCCTCGGCACCCTCCTCCTCACCCTGCATCCGCATGAATACAGCTCAGACCTAATGACACATCTGCTGCTATAATCACCTATTCACCCATAGCAGAAACGAGGAAGAGAGGAGAGTCTGTCTTGTCTGTCCCACCCCCCGACACCCCGGAACAGCCCCCCACCCCAAGACACCACTGGCCTGCCTTCCTTCAGTCCTTCTGTGCTTGGATCACTCCAGCCCCAAGGCTCAGAAGAGACAGCACACAGTGTGTGTGCGCGTGTGTCGAAATACATATTCATGTGTCACTGCAGGTTCATTATGTCTGAATCACTGAGCCTGTCATTCTTGTCAAACTGTCATTATGTCTTGTTATTGCAAGAACAGGAAGTTAACCATAAAAAATCATTTAGTCCAGGGACTACTTCTCGCAGCCTTGGATGAACTCATACACTTATAGTCCGCTGCCACCCTTTCATGCCTTGTCCACATACATGGGCCTTTTTTATGAGATTTTTTTTGTATGCATTATCCACACACAAATGCAGTTTTAATAATACTGCTTATAATTCAATCAGCAGTCCTACCCCTGGATTGTTAACCAAACATACATTACTTTATTGTCAGTGAACTACATCTTTAACCTTGTGGTTGGGAGATACACTGATACAACAACAACAGAGATCCATCTACTTGCACATATTTTGCAATACAAACTGTCGAGTGGCAATATTGGATTTACATTGGACTAAATTTAACATTATATATTTTCACTATAATACACCTACTGACATTTTGTGTTTTTGTTGTAATATTAGCAGTGCTGACTTTTCAGGCATCAAGCTGTCAAATTCATGGAGAAATTCCTGATTTTCAATGCTTAGAAATGGAAAGAACTGAAGCATCAGCAGGAAACTGACAGTATCCTGCAACGGCTCAACAGCCTACAAGTATATCTACTGTCACCAGAAGTTAGCCTAAGCCCAAAGTCAGCCAGAGTTTTTTGAATAGGGAAGAGAAAAGATTTGACCTCATAAATACACGTCATATAAAACATTAACTGTATTCAGCGGTATGCACAATTACATGCAAAGTCAGCAAAATTCAAATCAAGTCCTACTGTAGAATCCCATTTTTAACTGATAACAGTATAAGATCTGTTGTATACAAGGAGTAGCCTTTAGCCAGCGAACTGCAAAATAATTTGATGCTGTGATGTTTACATTTAAAGAATGAATTAAAAAAATACCTGCATTTCCAGTGCAAACCTGATAGCAGCAATATATTACAGAATACGAACACAATTCAAGTATATAATGAATGCATGGCACAGACAGACAACATGTCCTTCTGGTTCTTATCAACAAGTGAGATTCCTTTATTGAAATGTAAATCAATTCGTTAGGGAGGGCCATCTACAACTGACATCAAGACTGTAATGGTGAATGAGCAAAGAAAGACATATTATAAAGTTCCCCTAGTCCAACCTTTGGGTAGTGTGAGACAATGTCATGACCAACAGGAATTTGCTACAGACTTCAACAAGAAGGAAATGAACAACTGAACACTGGACACAAGTGAACTGTTCGATGTAAGAGCACAACAAGCCAAATCTATCCTGTGTTTGTGCACACGGTGTCTGGGTGTGTCTTGGCAAGACCTAGGTAAACTGTGATTAGCATTAAGGGGTTTGAGAAGCAGTACATTGAGAACAGGTCTACCTTGACAGTCCCACACAGCAAGAGTAAAGCTGATCTGGAGATAGAGGGCTTGCACAACCAGGTGCCTGTGTGCGCCTGTGTGTATACGTGTGTGTGTGTGTGTGTGTGTGTGTGTGTGTGTGTGTGAGAGAGACAGAGAGAGAGACCATATCTTTGTGTGTGTTAAGAACAGAGGGGGGGTGGGGAGGTGCAATGGTGAGACGTCAGGTTATCCAGCCGGTTCCTTCACCATCTACTTACTTCTTATGAGTTCACAAACAACATATACCAGTAATTAATCCTCAACCACTCAGCTGCTCAAGGATTAAGCTCCCACAAGCCAAACTAACAATCGCATCAAGTCTAACCCAAAGAAAATCAAACCACTGACACGTGTTCCAAAAGCCCTAAAGTGACTGTGACTCAGTATGTGCATCAAGCCTGAAGACGGGAGGAATACACAGGAAGAGAGGACACCTTCTGATCGGCATGTCACCCCGCCTTTTGTCCTCCCTGACCGGCTGGCTGAGAGACAAAGCCAAGTCAGGGAAGGGAGGAGGACGGTGATGATGCATCTGTCACCCACTGTGACTGACTGATCATCGTGACAATAGACAAAGCCCTGCCCCTCTCTCAGGCCACGTTTGTGTAGGCTTAGTGTGGCTCTGAATAAAAAGCACCCATCGAAACACCAGCATCTCCAATTATGCCAAATAAAATGAATACACCGTGCCAATGTTCAGTGTCCTTCAACAAATGCTTTCTACCTGAGTACCTTCCAGCTGGGTTGGCCGATTGGAAACGGAGCGAGTACGCAGACAGCGCCCACATCGTAAAGAATTTCCACAAAAATCTCAATAAGTATGTGGACGTCAAGGATTGCCATACAGACTAACAATAGTAGGATCTAACTTAGAGGCCATCTCTGTGAAAGCACGGTGCATTGGTCCAGGATATAAAAAGAATGAAGCTGCTCTTTTAAGAATAAACAAAACCCCCCAAAAAATCACTGCGCTTCCTTGAACTGATGCGATTGATAGCACACAAGCTAAAGTAGCTTTAGCTAACATTTGTTTTGAGCTATGTGAACTGTCTCAATCATACCTCCAAATATTTACGCCAAATGACCTGTTTGAATTGCGAAACACTTCTGGGTGTAACAGATATCTAAGTTTGTGCAACGTCACTTTAATACATCGGGTGAAATAACTAGCCCACTCGCTACTTACGATTACCGCTAACGTTAGCAAGTTCAGCGCAAACTTGCGACAAGTAGTCGTTAGCTAGCAAAATAGGCTAGCGAGCAACGTTAACTTGCTTGCGTTGATTTAGTTAATTCAGCTTTGCCTGGGATGGTGCATAACCCAACAGAAGTTAGTTTTCTTTCAAAATTTATTCCGCTCCCTCTTTGCCACTGACTTTGATATCAGCGCTCGGATCCAACCACTGATCAACGTCTATTTCTAATACATGATCAAAACTTGGCTTTGAAAAAAGTTGGCTCAGAAGCTAGCAGAGCTTACGTTAGGTTAGCCAGCCGCAAGTCTCCTCACTCCCGTGGTTCAGCTAAAAATTCAACTGTTGACCACTGCGCGTCCAAATCTGATACGAAGCTTACAATTTATTGGATTCACAGCCAGCCCTACATCTAACGTTAGACACACAACAATTCAAGTCAGCTTCCCAACGTCTTTTGTGCTAAGACTAAGCCAACTAGCATGCTAAGCTATTTAGCAATCCTTCAAGCTAGCAGCCAAGACGGGTGCTCGGTGGAGACATCACCAGAGCAAACTGGATTTACGCTACAGGACACCCTGGAAAAACAAAACAACTAGACTATCTTGAAAGCCGACGTTGACTTACCGTATCTTTTTGGCTACGTCGCGTTCTATTGTCAGTCCAGGGATATAAACCCATAAACAAGTTTCGCCAATTCCAAGGAAAAAATCAGGATATACTACTTATTTCGGTGTCCAGGGTGCTTGTTGCGCCTCCGCCAAGCTATGTGTTGCTAATGCTAAGCCAGCTAAAGCCAGGCTACACGTATCTCCTCCTCCAGAACATGGCGGGCAGAGTGGGAGGTGGGGGGCGAGCTGGGAAGGGTGTGACCAAGGCGGCTTGACTTGCCAGGGGTACAGAGAGCCCCTTCACTCCCCAGTGAAAACTATAGTCATCCCAGCAAGTCATTAAAGCAGCGTTACACGAACAGGCATGGCCTCCCTCAGAGTCCCATACAGAGTCACATCATAATGATTAAATATTTCATCCAAGTTTTCACAGGAATGGCGTGTAATCGGGAGGGCCTTACTGGTGGGAGACTACAACTATAGGATGTCACAGGGCTGCTTAACAGTGTCTGCCTCTGTAGTGCAAAAGTGGAAGCATAATCCTGCTTTAAAACATGGTTCCTGTCTCTAGTGACTGAACAGACCTCTCAGGTAAATCAGGTTCTTCTCAGGAAACTCTGCCTAATTCCGTCCTTTTTTAGAGAAATGCTTTTAACAGCTACACAGAATAAAACAGGCTAATTACACAAGCAAGTGCATGTCATGATTTGTCAATGCAAAGGGTAGCCGTGTGTGAGAGAGGGCTGACACACCTGTAACACACACAAACATTGCAGGACAGCATTCCATCACTTTGAGTTTTCCACTGTGTGTGTGCAGCCGGGAGGGGACAGTCCTCACACATTTCAGACCACATGCATAACCCACGGTTGTGTATTCAAATCTGGTTCTATGAATAGACACGAAAGGTTCCCTGAAAAGTGTACAGTGAGCTATGAATAGACAACTGCATGTGTAGATGGAGAGTGCGGCAGGTAAAAATAGAGGTAGGGATCAAAATGTCACAGATTTACATCTCTGCCAGCTCAGACAAAAAACGGTGCCAACACCTGAACTATGTACAGACAGCCAAAGTGGATTTTGGAAGGAGTTTTTTGGCGTACTATTAATATGCTGTATCTCCTGGCTGGCAGTGACATTTTATTTTGGTCTTTTTCTTCTTTCAGCCTTTCCGTCTTTATATAGAGTATCTGACTTGAGCTTCAGTCTCTGTGCTATGTTCAGAGCACAGGATAAGCCAAAGCCAAGCTGATTTAGGTGTGTTTATTGGTCTCTGCATGAGACAAAGAGAGAGAAAAAAGATCCTGGTGCGAAGAGGCTGTTTAAACAATACCTTTCTGTTATCAGTCACAGTAGTTTTATTGCCTGAAATAGAATAGAGCTGACATTTGCAAGTCTGGATGCTAGAAAAGCAATTATATTACACTCCACATCTCAGCATGAAGTTGATGAGATTTTGAAAATCTGTCACTTACTTCCAGGAAAAAGGAGAAGTTCTACTTCGTGGTTACTGATTATCAACTAACCTGATGACTCATCACAGCAGAATTAAAAGCTTCCACATGAAAAACAGAAGTTCTGAAACATGCGAAAACAGTAAATATTTAGCTCAGATATGATCCTGTTCAGAAGAGGATTACATCCCAAAGCTGGTTTGTTCGACAACACTGGAGGTGACAGGCGGAAGGCGTTATGGTTCAGGGTTGCGTCTGATCTCTGATTCAAGAAGTTCTTTTGCAAACAGCACGTAAAACAAACATAAAATTAAAAAAGATTCACCTTGACATACAAGAGCTTTTCCTAATGCTTGATCACCTTGTTTCATAGTTAGCGCTCCCCTATCATGTCTGCCTGAGTGTTACCATGTTTGCCTCAGTGCATTATCAAGCCTATTCCAGCTTGTGCAAACCTGGACTGTGCTATTCCATTGAGGGCAAAATATTTGAAATTGCATTCATATTTTGGCAGGTCATATAGTGTGTGGTCACCTGCTGCAGATCAGGTCACGTCATTCCCCTACTGCAGGTCCGTTTTCAACCAATAGAGGTCAGGAGAGTTCTACTTTTTAATTATAAGACTGGTGATGAGAGCGTTTCATTGAGACGTGAAGGCAAATTCAGAGGTCCTTTTAACTGAACCCTTGCAGCCATGTGTGTCCTTTAATACATGATTAGCACTGGTGGCCCTTTATTTAAAAAGTCATTAAGGCTAATTAACATTAAACAGCACAGCCTGACTACATTCATATAATTACCCCCATTTACAATACTTATACCCCATTAGAGACTCATTGGGTCCTTAGCTTCCCCTGCTGCACCCTTTGGTGTCATGCATGACCAAGGTTATACCTGGTCACACTGAGTGTAACCATTGAGTTGAGCAGCATAAAACACCAGGCATAGTCTCATTTGCATCAGACCGGTAGTGTAAAATATGTTTTAGATATTTAGGTATTATTTTTATCACTGACTGTATTACATTGTAAACACCCCAACCTCCATTTCTCATTATGTTGGCCAAGCCCTCGCTATAATTGATCTGTTAACATTTTTAAATCTGCTACAAAACCTAGACTGGACCCATAAGTGAACAGGAGCAAACTGCTTTTCAATGACACTTGTGTGATTGGTGAGAAAACCACTCTGTACCATGTTTGAATGAGTAAAACTGCTACTCTTGTACATCTCTACTTCTTCAGACTTCAATCAATGAATTCATGCGGTCAAAATAACAGACACACATGAAGTCGTCCTACAGTGAACACCAATCTGGTGAAGCTCATAGTGTTTGCCATATAACATCCACATTATATAATTGAGTGTTATGTGTCACACATCAGCTCATCAGGCACCTTCTGCAGTAAGTCACAGTTACAAAGGCAGCGACACATGTGAGTCATATCAATTAGAATATATTTCAACAGTATGTGTGAAATTTACAAATGTACAAAGAGGTCTGATCGCTGCATGAATAACTGGTGCATAAGTTTCAAGACCTACAAAGTTATGTAACGTGGAAAAGGGAAAAGACTGGCGGGATTCAGTCTTTTGGCCTGCAGTGGAACACATGGTTCCAAACAGAACAGAAATCAGCAGAATGGCAGAGGAAGACGGAAAGCATGAAACAGGATCATGTATAATACCTGCCACTTCTGCCAGATTATTAGCTAAATCTTTTCACACATGCAAATGGTATTATGCTCGCTCGGGGCTGGTGCAAGTTCTAACTGCAGAAGGTGAGCAAGAAGGAAAAAAAGCACTTTAACAGTTGACATTCACTCCTTAATAGCTTGCATAGCCCACCTGATGAGCTCACCTCTGAGTTTAACTTCAACCTTTAAGTGACCAACAACCAACATTCAGTGACTGAATGTTTCAGTTTCCTATTCTTGTAACCGATCACGCTAAACAAACAAAATTACACCTGTACATGCATAATTATGGGACTCTCAAGCAATCATTCAGTCAAACACACATTTTTGTCTTTAATTTATTGTAAATGCTAAAAGTAAAAACTTTTTTTTTGTGTGTGTGTTTCCACACGCAAAGGGCTAATACAGACATGCTGAGAGTAACCATTTTTTTATGTGCCACTAAAGTTTGCAAGAGTGGGCACAACAGTGGGCCTGTACACATTCAACATTATAACATCATCTGTGGGTTTCTCCGCTATGCAGTGCACCAGTTTTTCAATTTTTAAAATTAACGACCCCTGCTTTTCGACTCATTATGTTGACCCAGTGATGAAATATTTCACTGGGCAGCAGAAACGTGACTGCTTCATCTGCTCAGCGTGAGAAGAAATGCAAAAGTTTGTCACTGAACTCTCAGAACTCCTTTAAGACAACTTGCGTTATGCTGGCCACTGGTGGGCAATCGCCTCCTCTGGTGCATCCATCAAAAAAAAAAAAAAAAGAAAAATACGAAGTGTCCTCTTGAATGCTCCTATCAAAGATAAAACACAATAAAGTGGCCTTTATGGTGGCCCAGTGTGCAAGAAAATGTGTCACAGTGCCCTCTAGTGTGCCC
Organism: Chaetodon trifasciatus; assembly: GCA_037975065.1. NCBI lineage: Eukaryota > Metazoa > Chordata > Actinopteri > Chaetodontiformes > Chaetodontidae > Chaetodon > Chaetodon trifasciatus. The sequence continues at coordinate 6,374,901 of JBBMOE010000033.1, forward strand.
TTCCATTCTAGAAAAAAGTGCCTTCAAGCCTCAAAATGGTTAAATAGTTTTTAGTCCTTTGTGTTTTTATTATAGAGGTGGAGTCGTTATAATTCAAATCTATATCACACATAAAACTGTTTCAATGCGCCATGACTTTCTGTATGCTGGTGTCCCACCACACACAGCTGATGCCCTTTTGATGTTCCCTACCTCTACCCCTCAGACAGCCTGAGCATGACACTGTTGCCTGCTATTTGATATATGCATGGCAGTGGGGACGAGGTAGACGTGGATGCTTTAAATCTGAATTCCTCGCAAAAGCGGTTAGATAAGGGGAGAGGAAAGGGGAAGACAGAGAGAAATGGAAGGGAAAAAAAGTTTCAAGAGAACAATATGATGTAAGGAGGGGATATGAGAGAGGAAGGGAATCAATGGACTGACACGACAGACATTTTTTCTGAGCGTGGTAACAGAGAAGAAACAAAAGTGAGGACAAACTAATGAGACATGAACTGGGCCTTCAGACCAAGCAGACGGTGGGAAGTATTGTCATTTTCTTTCAAGGGAAGTTGAGAGACTTTGTGCCCACCTGCTTTTCCGCCGTTGCCCACTTGCTTCCGCTGACGTATGCGCACGCACACACACACACACACACACACACACACAAACCTGTTCACAAGCTATTTTATGTCCTCTGCATCAGTGACCTTGACAGGATGAAATGTTAGCGTCACTCAGGCAGAAAAACACTAGTTTGCATAGTAGATGTGCTTGTGTGCTGTGGGATACACAGACGCATCACAACTGTACTGAATTGCCACTGAATTGTGTTAATATAGACAATGGGATGCCAGTAAAACATGTCGCACAAAAGCTAATGAGAAGACTTTGAAGTAAAAAAAATAATCAGCAATATCAGCGATGACGATAAAACTACTTCATGAAAGTGTTAGCACTTATCATTCAAAACATCCGGTGCTGTCTTGGCTAGAAATGGACACAGGAAGTGATGTAATTGCATCAGTTGAGAGAATCAAACTGAAGAAAAGGGTTTGAGCAGTGAACGCCGCCGTGGCTGAGCAGACAAAGAACAGAACCACCTACAGAGAATCCAAAGAAACTAAATCCAAAGAAAGAACAAAAGTGCCGCCTACACCGCTTGTTTGGCAAGTGAGGATGGGAAGTGCCACACAGAAACACCACAGCAATGACCAGTTAGCACACATTCACAGGCTGAAATGAAATGCATCAGAACAGGTGCATGCCCATCTGTAGAGGTTGCATTGAATTTCCAGAAAACACAGCGTTGATGCTGGAATGAAATATATTTGCATTCATTCTGGTGTAACGTTCCTGTTCATTTGCATACACAAAATATACAACTATTTGCAATGAGCTGCCTCCCAGCTGAGACGCCATACATGTTGGCATGTGTAGGAACCTATTGGAAATCATCACACATAGAGCAAAAGGGAAAAAGTAAAGGACGAGAGTGTGCTTTAGCCCTTGAGCTGAAAGGCAGTTCCACTTCCTCTCCTCCTCTTCCTCTTCTATTCTTCCATCACCACACATCCAGCCCTTCTCCCTTCCTCCTGCAGTCCCTCTTCTCATGGCTGACTCAAGTGACCAGCTGACTGGGGATTTCCTGGACAGGTCATGCTATTGAAACCACAGACCGTCCATGTTTTCCTGCCCTTCTGCTTAGTCTTATTCTATTTAATTCTGTTGATTTTTCACATCTCTCTTTCTAACATACGTAGCAGGCTAAATCAATTAAAATCAAAGGGAAATAGTTCTTTAGAGTCCCAAGAATATATATATTTTTAAGGTATTGTTTGCAATAGTTGCAGACAGGCGAGACGAGGCAAAAGGGCGACTGCTTCCTCATCCTGTGGCAGCTTGTTGCCTCAGTCTGCAGTTTGGAAAACTTCAACCTCATAAATAAGAGCTGAAGTTTATTAGTTAGAGAATAACAAACCTTGTGAAGTATTATATGTTATGTGAGCACCGATGCGCCCATTTATGCAATATTCTGCAGCAACCAGAGCAAGCGTCAGTGACTTTTTGAGCTAACTCCCAACATCTGAGAAAAATAAGTCACTAAACTCTGACTTATGGATCAACACAATCTGGTGTGTGTGAAAGTTTGTGGTTGGTCTCTGTCACTGTTCCAGCATGCATGTATCTTGAATGCAACAGAAGCAACAGCAGAATTGTAATGCAGCATGTAATTAAAGACAGGGCAGTGGAAAAAGGACATGGCAGTTTGACAAAGGGGAAATCAAGCCCTTGTTGTAGGTGCTGGCCCCACAGCTGCCTCATATGAACCTAAAGCCACTGGTGTTTCATGAATGCCAAGAAATCATTGAAATGTTTTCATTTTGGGTTGAATCATTTGCTTCCTTCTCACTTTGTCCTGACCTTTTTAACACAGCAAACATGAGCTCACTTTTCACTCCGAAGGTGTGAAACTAAAGCAAGTTCACACGATGACAGAAGTGCAGCGACAAGCCACACAGTGACACACATGCACATACAGGCAAGTGATCAGCTCTCTCTCTCACACACACACACACACACACACACACACACACACACACACACACACACACACACACACACACACACACACACACACACACACACACACAGCGAACCCACAGAAGCCACACCAACTGTGTGAGACAAATATATACACAGGAAGTGCCTCCCACTCCATTGCCCCTACTTGCTGTTTCTCTCTCTCTCTCTCTCTCTCTCTCTCTCTCTCTCTCTCTCTGTGTCTGAGCTTTACTCATGGTAGTGTGTTGCCGAGCAGCAGCCAGTCGTGTTTTTCCCCTTGCCGAGCTCACTCACTCTCTCTCTCTCTCTCATCCTCTGCTCTGACTCTCTCTCGTGCTCTCTGGCTCAGCGGACAGACGAGACCTCTCCTCTCTTGCTCCTCTTCTTCTCTTCCCATCTGTTATTTCATTGCATCCTCTTCCTATATCTTTTTCTTTTTTTTCTCCATTTCTCCCTCTGTGCACCCCCCCCCCCCTGTACCAGGGGCTTTAGTGGGGGTCCCAGAGTGTGTGTGTGTGTATGTGTGAGTGAGTGTGTGTGTGTTGGGAGATTTCGGCATGGAAGCTGTGGCACTTTATACGTTTCGTGCCACAGAGGGCGATGAACTCAGTTTCAACAAGGGAGACATGCTCAAGGTAAGATCTATCTATCGATACACAAACATACAGCACATGTCTCACACAGGAGCCGTACTTACAGACCAGAACAGAGTAGTGGACCAACAGACTAAACACCTCTCTCCTCTCTCATTCTCTCTCTGCCTCCACTGTGATAATTACAACAATTATAACTTTAGTATCTCCAGCTCTTGACAGTTTGTTTCCAGGTGCTGCTATTGCTGACTAAAGTGCAGCATGAGAAACCAGCCTCGACAGCTTCAGCTTGTATTGGATATTAGGAATACTGACACATTTTTGATTGGCTGCTGAAAAGAGGTGCAGGTTTATCTTATTTAAACTTCCACAGCTTTAAAAGTGTTTGTGTTACACCCCGTGGCAAAAAGAGGCTACCTTAAAGGAATTGCTTGAGCTTTTTTTTTGCTATTTGGAGATTGATACCACTCTAATGATCTCACTCTAAATACTGTATGCAGCTGGAGCCAGCAGCCAGCCCGCTTAGTTTAGCAGAAGGACTATCAAAAGCTAACAAAACCCACCCACTAACTGACTTGTGTTGGTATGATATGTGACTGGGACCAGTAACTTGCTGGAGTTGCTGGTCCACAAGAAATAGTTAATAAACCCATAAAACAGTGAAGTGATATCTTCTACACTTCAGACTAGTCATTTCCCCCCTTTTCCAGCCTTTATGCTAAGCTAGGTTGACTGCAGACATGACAGCTGTATCAATATTCTTATATAACTTTTTTTTCCAGAATGACAAACTAAACTTGTCAAATTTTCACCACAGGATGCAAAATAAACCTTTTCTTAAAGCTACAGCTGCTGTATTTTTCTGACAGATAACAAACCAAGTGCAGTCCTGAGATAGTTCCTGCACAGCTGGGAATTACTGTTGTAGAAAATTGTCCCTCTAAGACATCAGCATTAAACCTCAGATTTAAAGAGCAAGAGATTCTCTCTGGACTTAGGCTATGGCACCAGCTGTTTGACGGTCTTACAGCACATGGACCAATTTATGGTAGAAGACACAGAAAGATCAATTTCTCCACTGGTATAAGCCTAAATAGACCAGAATGCAATTCTGCTGCAGGACAAATTTCATTTGAGGAGCAGCTCTAACTTCTTCTTGACTGGGAAAACCCCTTTGCCCTCATTATGATATTGCTATGGCCACTTGTGCAGACCATACATTACTAGTTGGAGCCTGTTCTCCGTTGGGTTTCTGAAAGGCATTCTGGGAAATGCTGGAAATCATTCAAGGTAGAGGTAGATGAGGCGGGTGGAGGAAAAGAAAAAAACCCATGACATGTATTTGATTATGCCGAACAGGATAATAATGCCTGAGGGTGGAATTTACCTTTAATTGTATGCAGTGGGCTGGTATATTATTCATCCCAGACAGACTCTGTTCCAATATTAGACGACACATGAATAAAGCAGCTTCTCATTTCTGCTGTCTGCAAAGTCATTTTCTCAGGGTGTCAACGTATGACGCAGCCAAAATGAGATTGCATTTAGTTTTGCTGCCATGTCAGTACGTTGTTACAGTAAATAAAGGTGACTCTCTATTTGCTGAAGGATTTGTGTGCAGATATCACTTGGTAAAGTCTTTTAAATCTACCTGTAAATCACAATGAAATTCGCTGTTGGCTTCAGTCGGCAGATTGTGACATAATACTATTCTTATGTTGACGGCTAGGTCAACAGTATCAAAGTGAACTCATGCTTTATGGCCTCGGTGATGCATTAACTGTCACTGAAATGGGACCGACACTTAAAACACTGCTCAGCTAATGTGCCACTTTTTCTTTTTCCCACTGGGATAAACTGCCGTCTGGTCTCAGCTCCGGTTCAGGCGTGGGTCAAACAATACCTTTAAATAATTTTTCACATTTGTTCAGTCCTGCTTGCAGCACCAGATGGCCTGAGCTTTACAATACCACAACAACTTATAGAGCGTCATGCAAAATGTCCATCATTAAAAAAAAGAACATCTAGATACTTCCTGTCACTACTTACTGTTGCTCATTTATTCTTCTTTTACTCTGTTAAAGCCCCCATTTCTTACTAAAATGCTTTCTTTAGGTGCTTTTCAAACCTTGTTGGCTTGTTTGTGTATTATTCTAGTGGCCTACATTGTTTTCATGATGTTCTGTTGTGTCGTCGCTGTATGGAAAGGGATCAATCAGGCTGAGGAGTGTAGACTCATAATGAAATGATAAAAAATAGCTTCATTATTGAATAAAAAAAAAATGCTGCTCTGACATTCTGTTTAAAGCTGGAAGACAGTGGGGCCAAGTTTAACACAGGGGACTCGAAAGTGGAGCACAGAAAAACGTGTTTCTTTTGTTCCTTCAACCTCGACACATGAATGTGACAATCTGGGACTGAAATTGAATTTGGACCATGTGACAGACCCCTCTGTTACTGGCAACCAGTAAAGTCATAGGGAGTAGCCAGGTGGTACATGCAGGCGAGTTTTAAACACAATCTCACAACCAGCAGTCTCCTCAGCTATAACAAGTACACATCTGAATTACTGAAATTAATGTATTACTATTTTCAGTTTAAGAAAACATCATTCAAGGGCTTTTTTGCTTCCTGGTGTGACAAAAGCCCCAAAAACCAGACACAGGATGTCTTTTAGACTGAGGCATGCAGGTGCAGGCTATCACCTGACCTGTTTCAGCCTCATTCAGAGCTTTGTTCAGAAATGTAAAATCTAGTGCAGATGCTCAAGTCGGAAACGTTGACGCATTAAAGGCTGTTATTTTAAGGGTTAATTATGTAATTGTTAAATCCATTGGTATGGTCTGACAGTCACAGCTGAATTAGTGGTGGTGGTCATGGATAAACATCCTAATCATACACATCCTAAATACACACGGAGATGAAAGAAAGAAATGATTAATGCATTCCACTCAGCTTAGACTAACTTAGACTGTGTTCTTTCCCAAGAACATGAACAAAATGATGCAGGAAGTTTAAACCCTTGTTTGACTCCAGTTTACTGTTTAACTAATAAACAGTGCAGCACTGATGATTCAGTGTCTTGTCTACTGGAAGTGAAGAAGAAGAAGAAGAAGGAGAAGAAGAAGAAGAAGAAGAAGAAGAAGAAGAAGAAGAAGAAGAAGAAGAAGAAGAAGAAGAAGAGCAGCTGATTGTGTTGCAAATGAAAGAGCTGTAAGTGTCTTTGTTATTCACCTCGGGCAAAGTGGAACAAAGGCACAAAATCAAAAAGGACAGAGAGAGAGAGTGTCATGAGCGTTTCAGTTCAAATTTTGATGAGGAAATTTAACATGTGGGTCACAGAGTGAGAGTGATAAATTATCTGAGGACGAGGCAGAGTGGGTTGATTAAATAATTACAGACAAGAGGAAACATCATATTGGACAGCCCAAAATGTTTCATTAAGGTGTCTAAAATATAGCAATGGGGTTGTTCTGAATAAAAATAAAATGTTGTTTGGCTGACATTGAAACCACCAGCTGATTTGAAGAGCAATCATTCAGTTCTGTGATTGAACAATGATTGATGCTATGAACAGTAAATCATTGCATAGCCTGCAACACATTTAAAAATGCTTGTACAAATGCACAGTGAAGCCATTAAAATAGATGGTGCATGAAATGAAGTTCCTCAAGGCAGAGAGGGGGACATGACAACTTTTTGGCAGATGGGAAACATTGCCAAAGGAGCTCTCCCATCATAGTTGAGTTTCAGCTGCACACGTTTCATTTGAATCTCACTGATAAAACATAGCAGCAAAAAGTGCTGGACCTCAGCTCTGCAGGTAGAGATAAAGAAAACACAGGTTTTTAAAAAATATGTCAGTGCAAAGCAAGTACAGCACACGAAACAACAGCTTAAAATATCAAAATGACAAGGAATGTCACAGCTGGATTAGAATACTAAATGAAAAATGACAAGCGAAGAGAAAAAACAGCAACAAGAGCAATGAGAAAGATGAAACAGGTGAATATTAAAGCAGTCAAACTGGAGCATATCAGGTGACAGTGCCTCACATTTATAGACTGTCCTCCCCTGCCCACATCAGCCCAGTGTTCCTGAGCTAACAACTGTCCATCAGAGAAAATAATTCAACACCACCTGCCCCACCTTTCTGCTCTTCTTCAGCACATCTGCTCAGTTATGTGCAGCGACAAAATTTCTAGGTTAATGAAGTTCAGGTCAGACGTATTTGCTCGCCCTCATGTGCGTAATCGTGTAACCATGTAATCATCGGGGCCTTTGTGTGGCATTTTGAACTTGCCAATAGTCTTGTGCGCTTTGGAAGTTGTGAGCCGGGGCCATCGGTTCACACACACAGATGGATGAATGAAAGCCACTGTACCGGATAATAGAAGAAGAGGCCTGGCGAGAAGACTGATGTACAGCGAGCCACAGAGAAATGAAAGTGGCCTTTCACCCGATAGTAATAGCCTGCATCAACATCATTATGGGCCATATTTCATCTGCGTGTGTGTGTGTGTATATGTGCGTGCTCGTTCCTAGATCACCAACATGGAGGATGATCCTAACTGGTACACAGCTGAGCTCCACAACAGAAAAGGCTTTGTGCCGAAAAACTACATCAACCTGCGGCCACATGCGTAAGTACACACGCACGCACGCACACACGCTTTTGAGGACATTACATAGACTTACATTCATTTCCTGGAGACTTATGCGACCCATAGCCATAAACCCTTACTCTAACTTTAAACTAAATGGAACCTTACCCTAATCTTAATCCAAGTCTTCACCATAAAATTACATGATTTACATTATGGTGACTTGCATTTTGTCCCCATAAGGAAGGACAGTCCTCACAATGTAACTGTGAAAACAGACTTAGGTCCCCACAACCTAAGTGAGTGATAAAGGTACACACACACACATCTTCAACTCATCTGTAAAGCACATGAATACATTTCACACATCCAGCACTGGTCTATCTAAACAGCTCATCAGTGAGTGTGTGCAGCTCGGGGGCGTTTTCTGCTCTGCTTTGGACATCTGCACTCCGGCATAAGGCAGCCTACCCAAAGGGACACACTCACTTGCTGCCTTACGTAATCACACATGATACAGCCGTGTGTGTGTGTGTGTTTACAGTGAAGCTGCTGGTACACCCTGTTTCTCCATCAGATGGTCATACACCAGCTGGGCTCTCCTTCTTTGCTGTGACAAAACCCTAAACTGACAACGCAGCCATTAAAGCAGCTCTGGCTCGTTAATGAACAGTGATGCGCGGTCCAGTTGGAATTGCCCACTTAAGTTTGTGCGTACCGTAGGGTGATGTGTTGTCACTTGGGATGTGTGTCTGTGAGCGTTTTTTCCGCCTCCACATTTCTTCAAAGAGCCGTGAATTAAAAATCCAGACTTGTGACCCGCTGACCTTAAACGAGGGTGCCTTACGACGTAGCCTCCACATTAGATGTGCTCTCCTCACTTGAGTCATCAAACTGACTGTAGCTGCAGAGCACAGGTTCATGAAAGCAGAACATCATTTATGCAAACCTTGCATCAAAACAAACTGCTATACTAAGCAAGGCTAATGAGAAAAAAAAATGACACTATTACTTACGCTCCACAGCTGACAACTGAAATCCAGCGTCTAGGGATTTGTTTTGCGTGCATATTTAGCAGCGTGCTTAAAAATAACTTGACAAATGTGCTAATTTTACTTTTTTCCCTTCCCTTCACCCTCAACTTCTCCTTTATTTTCTCTGTCAGCACTGATCTGTACAGTTGCTGCTGCTTTTTCTTTTGAATCCTCTTCATTTCCACTTAAAATACAAACATCTTAAGTTATCAGACATCCAAACAAATTCTCAGGTTCAAGTGCGCAAAACTGTATCATAGCTGCATTGACCCCAGAACGACACAGTTCACATGCATAACAAAGTGACACCAGTGATGACTTTTCTTTCTTTCCTCTAGCTGGTTTGCTGGTCGTATATCTCGCGGCGTGGCAGAAAGTCGACTCAGACACAGGGAATGTGGGGCTTTTCTGGTCAGAGAGAGTGAGAGCGCCCCTGGAGAGTTCTCCATGTCCGTCAGGTAGGAGATAAAGGATTCTTCAAGGTGTCATATTTTGCTTTTTTAAATGTTTTTTTGCACATGCATGCACCACTATTTGTTCTTCATATATTATTTCTAGTCTCCATCTATTCTGTTATTACTGCAAACAGGCCTGTTTCTCCTCAGGGATCATTAAAGTTTCAGTCCATCTCTTCTAATGCAATCTAATTCAATTAGCACATCTATGTAAACATATACTGTATGCACAGATGCACACATCCCTGCACATGCAGAATTACATGGCAGTGTTTATTCATTAATAAAATTTTGAGTGAGCACGCATGAGTGTGTGTGTGTGTGTGTGGGTGTTTATGTTGGTGGCAGAGGATCAGAGGCGCAGGCAGAGGAGGAAGGCAAATAGGATAAGGTGTGGGGCAGAGGGAGAGGGAGGATCTGCAACCCCTCTGGCCCGATGTGAGTTAATCCTGTCTGGCACAGCGCGGCATCTGGAGCTGCTGATGGGGCGCGATCGGTTGTCTTGTAGGGGGATGGCGGTCAGGGCTGCAGCTGAGGCTTGGTGCTGTGCTCCTGAGGGCTGTGAGGATATTGGAAGTGGAGCATCAGGACGTGTCGGCGGTGTGGAGTCTGAATTTTGGCACAAAAGGCCAGACTTGGAACTCAGGGTTGGCTCTTCTCTGGGCTGCTGGAGCTGTAAGATGAACTGGCTCAAGTCAAGAGGTTAAGAGTTGGATTTGTGGGTTGTTTTGCAGTTGGTTGTGTCAATGTCTGGGCATGATATCTCTCTCCCAGTGGATTGAGGACAGGCCTTTGGAAGCATTAACACAAGGGGAGGGAAGGAAAAATAAAGTTGTCTGCATTAAGCGAATTAAAAAGAAAAGGGTGGGGGTGGGGGGTGGGGGGTGTAAAACAGGTTTGCCAAGAGGGGACAGAGAGGATTTTGATGCTACTTGTTACCTTGGCTGTCTGTTGATGTCTCTCTGGCTGTTCTTACTGGATGGTGCAGCAGCTTGAAAATTGGGTCAGGTGTTTGTTTGAATGTGTGTGTGTGTGTGTGTGTGTGTGTGTGTGTGTGTGTGGTCCTTGCAGTGCTGACAGCTCCCCTGTCAGAGGAGACGTCCTGACAGCAGTAACTGTGAGAACTTCAGCCCGGCTCAGCTCGGTCCGGCTTTGACGTCAGTCTGTGAAAATCTGATCCGCTTTCGCAGCCATGACTGGAGCCAAGCAGGGAGTTTGTTCTGCAATTTACTGGAAAACTGCTGGTGAAGTTAAAAAATCATGCAAAGCTGTGAATGTGGTGTCAGGGTGAACTATAAATGAACATCTCTTGCTATTAAAGTAGGTTTTATATTTGATGTTTTATATATTTCTTTATTAATATAATGAGACTGTTTGATGATACTTACACAACGGGTCACTTTCACTTCCATCTGTTGGATATTCAGTTGTGATAAAAAGTTTGAACTGTCCCTTTAAAGTCAGTCTGACATGTTGTGGTGATTCTGTTACGACAAAATTATTTGTCATAAGCAGTAAACCTTGTTACCTCTGGTGCTGCATTTCTCACGCTTCATTTCCAGCACAAAATAAAATTTAATTAACCATCAGAAAGCAGTCACTGGGTTATTGAATATAGCGGCCTTGTTTATCGTTCCAATGCATTCAAATTAGGACAAATGCACACTCGGGACAAGGTTTTAGAAATACTGAAATCATGACTGCAAGCCTGCCTGATTACACAGAAATTCATGACAATGCAATTTTCAGATAATCGACAGGGTTTAAATGGTTTATTCAGCCAAAGAAGAAGAATAAAGGACCATTTAATTCTTTACTCCAGTCACCAAATTTGAAGATGCGTAATTTTCATGATTAAATTAAACTCTGCCAAGAAAATAATAAGCCTTTTATTTGTTTATTTATTCATTTGCAGCCCGAAATATATTGAGTGCGAATAAAGATTTGAAATACTGGAACCAGCCTATATGATATCTGCCAATGCAGATTGCAAACTTTCTGCATCTTTTTACAGCCTTCAGAAAAACCAGAAGGGACGTGACCTCAGTGTCCTCAATGATACCTTGGACTGGGGACTTTTAAGATGTCCAGTCTTCTTCATAAAAGCTTTTGGTGGTCTGAATTTGGGGGTGGGGTGACGGGGGGGTTGTTTAAGCAAAGTTTTTGTTCGGAATATTTTCGGAATGTGGCTGGGAGTAGATTCATACTGTGCCAGTGAAACTGTCCCAATGGGTTATTTAGTAGCTTATTTTGGGAAAGTGGAGCAAATTGATGCCAACCTCGACTTTTAGAGAGAGAGATGAGGAACCCATTTTGCTTAGCTGGGCTTTCACAGCACTCTTTGGCTCAGCGGCAGATTCACCCAAAGGATATGTTTGTCTTCCACAATGCTGTAATAATGATGTATTTTGGAAAAAAAAAACTTGTCTGAGGAAAAAGAGCTGAGCTACATCAAAAGCACTAAAGGGCAATATTCCTGGTACCTTTTTTTGGTTCTTGTGTGTGTTTTTCAGACTCTTGCCCAGAAGAGACTCAGCTTTCACTTTTTCTCAAATGTAAAGTCTCACTTCCTCGTTCATACTCCACAGTCAATATCAGTCTTTCCACCTACACGAACAACTCACAGCTGAATGTAACAACTGTAACAACTGAGCACCAGCTCAGTGAGTCATCAAAAGGCAGGAAATCAGTAACGGAGGCAAAAGCAAGTGTTGAGGGAGAGTGGATACACCAGAGAATTACAATAATTACAACTCATGTCCACATATAACTCGCTTTAATTTATCTCAGTTGTGTAGTTCTATCATCATTTTGTTTATCAAGGACTTGAGTGACCTTTACCTCTTAAAACAGCATATAACAACATATATATACATATTTCTAGCAGTCAATCTAGGCACAGACATCACTTTTTGATTGCTGGATGTCTCGCTGTGTGATAGAGCTCAAGGTTGTTTCATCACAGCTCAGTCCTCTGTGCTTGCAAACATTTTTTAACAGTGTGGCGGTCAACCCACACGCACCCACACACACGCACACACATACACACAACTGTTTTCATCTGTGTCCTTGTGTCAGGTGAAGGTCATAAACACAAGACATTTTCTTCTGTGCTTCTGTGGGTTCGCTGTGTGTGTGTGTGTGTGTGTGTGTGTGTGTGTGTGTGTGTGTGTGTGGTGTCTGAGTAACCCTTGTCCTTTACTACCACTGGTGTCAGTGATATAGAGTGATGACAGTAATATTAAAGCAGATCCATCTGAAAGCTTGTTTGTTTTCTTGGCCTTATGTCCACATTAAATCAACATTTTCAACCACACTAAAACCCTCCTGGCCACCCAGAAGTGCTTGTGAATGTGGGAGGACTCAACATGGCCATCTCCTACTGAGATAAAGGAAAACAGAGTGCTGCTCTGTGAACAACAAATGGCACTTTGAAGGGGACTAATGCTGCCTGGTGCCATACTGTAAACCTGCTGGCTGACATGGACAGACTCAGCTGTTTGTCTCTTGTTGTGGCATTTCAGCGTGGATTCCACCATTTTTGACATGGCCTCAGATATCACTGACTCATACTTCCAGTGGCTGATGGCTCACACAGCAAGTGCTGAATCAGGCCGTTCATTCAGTTTCCTTGTCATCAGTCATCACTAGTTTCCAAAGAGGAACCATAAAGAGAACTGTCTCTGGGATATGCTTTTCTTACAGCTGCATAATCTTCATTGAGCTTTAAGTAACACGCTGCTGCAGGTTCAGTGTCCCATGAATGTCATCATTTGGAGGGGAGGACAATTTCACACTAAGTGACCCTTGACAGGCCTCAAATAACCATACAGTAGTTTAGTTTAGCTGGACAAATGAATGTAAGTGAAGAAAATGTGGCAGAAACCACATGACAGGGTGAAGAAGTGAGTCAGTAAAGTTATGCAACACCATGCTGGAATAAATACAGCACATGGTGCTGGCAGCAGTTAGCTTCATTTTCTTTGGGTGGAAATTCTCCTTTTAAAGATTCCCTCCAGGCCTGTTTTCAGATGTACATAAAACACTGTACTTTGACTGTTAATGTGTTCCTGAGACAGGTTGTATTATCGTGTTAAGAGCCTTAAAATCACATCTACTCCTTCTCAAACATTAAAAATATCCTGAGTCATTTCCAACATGTCCTCATTCCCAAATGACTAAACAGGTCGATTGCCAATGACTCCAAAAACGACACATATGACCGTTGGAAAATATCAATGACAGTCGTAGCAGACATTTGTCGTCTTGTGGCTGTTAAAAAGGTCACAGTTTGCTCAATATTGTCTTTGTAGGAACAAGAAAAAAAAAACGTTTTTGAGTGTAGGGGGACTTTAAGTTGTGTTCATTCTTTATGCATCCCTAAACCACTTAAGCAATAGTTTGATATTTTGGGAAATCTGCGTATTGCCAGGAGTTAGTTGAGAGGACTGATACCACTTGCATGGCTGTAAATATGAAGCTGCAGCCAGAATATAGTTAGCTTAGCTTAGCAAAAGTTTTGAAACAGCTAGCCTGGCTCTGTTTAAAGGTAACAAAAAACCTAAACCACAGCTCTGAAAGTCTAATTAACAATTTCCATCCTTTGTGCTAAGCTAAGCTAACCATCTGCTAGCTGTAGCTTCATATTTAGCATACAGACATGAGACTGGTATCGATCTTCTCACCCAACTCTAAGCAAGAACGCGAATAAGCTATTAAAAGTCATTTTCATATGATGGATAAATGAAATGGGAGGTTTGAAGATATCGCTCATGATATTTTCCAAAATTTGTAGAAAAGTACATTGGTCCCTTTTTTGACTTTCACAGCTTACACTCTAATACCAAGTTGCAGAGACCAAAACACAATTGAGAGAGACTTGGGAGAGTCCTAAACATAAATACAGAGAGAAAGAGGGAAAAAATAAAGAGAGATTAAGAGAGACGGAGAGAAAGAGCAAGCGGAGTCTGCAGATAAAGCCGACAGCTGAGGGAAAAGCTTATGGCTGGGGGGGGGGGGGGGGGGCATGAAACAACTTTTTATTTCTCTGTTGTCTCATATTGACAGTGGAGCTGAAATAAGACCAGCCAGTCCCCCGAGAGATAAACCCTCTAGAGGCCCTCCTCCTTCCTTTTCTCAATTTCTTTTTATTCAGTTTTCTCAATCTTGTCTCTCCTCAGCTACTCTTTCCTCAGCCTTTCCTCTCTCTTCTTCACTTCTCTGGATCTGGTGATGTAGTGGTGTACAAAAAGCGTTGTAAAAGACTCTTATAAAAGCAATCGTATGTCATAAAATCATAAATGCCGGAATTTTTTTGGGCTTTAAGGGGCTCTGCCTTCATATAACCAACTTCACTTTGAGTCTACATACAATGGCACGTCCTATCAACTATTAAGTTATCTTATTTGCTTTATTGCCAAAACTTGAGCGGATGGATACCACTCATGTCTGTCTGTTAGATATGAAGCTACAGCCAGCATGGGTAGTATTGATCCTCTCCACTAATTCTCAGCGAGAGTGTGAAAAAGCACATTTCATAAAATGTCAAACCACTCCTTGAAGAATTTAGCACGTGCAGCAGCCTCACAATGTGCAAACTTTTTGTTTTCACGTGGTTTGCGTGCTCACAAATATAAAATATTTGAACGCTAGCATGGCTAACTCAAATCACTATAGGCTGGTTTAGCTAGTTCGAACTGAAGTAAGGTAGAAAAGCTTGAACAAGACTTACAAAAATCATAGATTTTCTCGCTTAAGTCATTTACCTCTGTAGCTTTAGCCTAGCTGGAGGGTCTGTGATGTTACTGAGCAGGAAAACCTGTGGCTCTTTGGCTCTGTCTGTTGAGATTTAACTAAACGGATTAGATCATTTCTTTCCTTGAAGCATCTCTGGCTCTGACAAATTCTTATATAATCACTCACATCTATATTTATTACAAGGGTTTCCTTTATTGCTGTTAAAAGTTGCCAGTTGCTGATACGGGCCCCGCCTCCCGAAAACGACCAACCAATCACAGCTGCTCTTATATGAACCTTATCAGTTTTGTCCTAATTTTCAGAATTACTTCAGGGTTTAAATTCATGGTATGAGGAGCAGAAATGACAGAATTTATACAGAGATGGTGTCTTTTCAAAAGCCAAAAAGGCAAATTTCTGCTTTTCTACGTATAATCAGTGTCTGTTTAGATAGATGGTCATTTTCTTTATAATGATAACTGACTGGAGAAGAAACTATATCTCCCTCTCTCAGGCTCATATCAGTTCTGTCTGAGAGGCTTATTGAACCATCAGCACACTTTCGACTAAATTGCCTCCACCAAACATCTTTTATCATTCTTCCCCTCATTCGCTCCATCTCAGCCCCTTCTTTTGCACCCTCAGAACACACACACACACACACACACACACACACACACACACACACACACACACACACGCACACACTTCCTCCTGCTGTCATCCATCTATCAGAACAGGTGACGGCGATGCTTTATTGATGCTGCAGGAGGAGCTGAACCTTTTCCTCACTTACATGCTTGGTTAACAAAATCACATGCATGCACACACTCACACCACTACACTCAGCCTGTGACAAATGAGATACAACCCACCCACACACATACACACACAGACACACACACACACCAACAGACACATAGTGGTCGGCACATGTAAACACTGATGGAATCGGGGATTTGCATGGGCCGACACACACTCTGATAACTCCTTGACACGACCATCCCTTATTGACACGCACACACATGCACGCCACTGAGTTAAATTGACAGCTGGAGGTGTCAGCGTGGCTGTGTGAAGTCCTCCAGACATCTGCAGCGGTTTAGAAATTGAGCAGCAGATTAGAGAGGGGGAGTTGGCAGGATGAGAGACACAGAGAACAGGGAAGTGAGAATAGACCGATGGAGAAAGTGGAAAGATAGATGGACGGATGACCTTCACGCATCTTGAATTGTGCCGGCGCGGAGCAAAAGTTTTAAAAATAACTTCTGTCCTCATCTGAAGTGTATACTGCTCTCCGTATGTTCTATCTCTACATCTATTTCATTTTCTCTCTTTCAGTCTTCTCTGTTAATCTCTCTCTCTCTCTCTCGTTTCCTTTTACTTGGAAAAAGAAAATAATCTCTCCATCGCTGTGGGCCTTAATTACACTGGATGAGGGAGATGAGAGGGCACTTGGAGAGTGCTCTGTGTGTGTGTGTGTGTGTGTGTGTGTGTGTGTGTGTGTGTGTGTGTGTGTGTGTGTGTGTGTGTGTGTGTGTGTGTGTGATCAAGCTGAGACAGATGCTGTCTGTGTTATGCACACTGGCTCTCTAATGTCTCTGGGTAATAATTAATAAAACATCTACATGGCATCGCATTCCACTGATATAGCAGTTACATCTGCTTTCGCTCCTCCTCCTCTTCCTCCCTCTTTCCTTCACTTTTACAAACCACTGCTGCTAATTGTTCATCCAATTTAGAGTTTGCATTCACCACAATTTAATTGTTGGCCTCGTCAGTGATCATAAGGATGTAAACAACTCTCAATATGAGAAAAAGTCACCTATAGTTTCTAAAAATACTATCATTCATTTCCCACTGTTTATATGACCTGGTAATAGGATGTAGGAGGAAAGCTTGATCTGAGGAAACACATAGATAGCCATAATTATTATCATATCTGTAATAAAATGCTAACATTTATATCTGTTTTTTTTTTTTTTTTAATTTTAAGTCTTGTATAATCAGAGCTTTAATGCCTCTAGTTGACAGCCTGACATAATGGCTTGGGCAGAGATTCAATGTAATTCCATCATATATTAGCTGGAATTAGTCTGAAAATCCTTTTCCAACTTGTACAAAGTTGAAAACTGTCTGGCGACATAATCCATCGCAGCGTCCCGCAAAGTTCTGCTTTATCTTTATCGCATTGTGCGTCGTGAGGCTACATGTCTTATCTTATCCTCTGCTTCGTGTGAATCAGCTGACAACTGCTGGGTGAAATGGAAATCTCTGTCAGGAAATAGGGCGAACCCCTGATAAATATGTTGCCTTATAACTCCAGATTTGGAGCTTTGTTGTTACAGTCAGGACAACAGAAATGTTTCTGTATTCTAAAATTTACACCTAAACAAACTGGAAAGAAAATGCCAGGCGTGACTTTGTACCTTTACAGCTGCAGGAAACTAGATGTGGTGAACAGGCATGACTTAAAATGATGACTTGTTTCCCCCTTCCTTCCTTCGAAGTGTTTGATGTGTTTCATTCTACATTACATTATTGTGAATCCCCTAAAGGGAAAGTCCTTGCCCTGTCTACATCCTGTCTTTAATCTCCAACCCCCTCACCCCAATTCACTTGTCACAGGATCTAAGTTTTCCTTTTTTCTTTGTCATCCATTTTTCTATCCGGTGAGGGCACTAGACTAACAGCTGCACAGCTGGTGGCAGTAACAAAGCCCAGCCAGTAGGGTGCAGCAGATGGTGCCAGACAACAAGGGACAGGTGGGGCTGATGGAGGTCATTCACAGAGACAATCACAAGTTTTGTGTTGTGCCCTGTGTGTCTGTGTGAGTCCATGGAGGGATAGGGCTGGATCAAGAGAGGCGATGGAGAGACAGTGGAGCAGATAACAAGAGGAATTGTGATAGGGAGGGAAAAGCTAGATAGAAGTCAGATAATAGAGAAGAGGAACGCAGTGCCACAGGCAAAGGGGAAAAAAGAGAGACAGATAGCACTGCTGCTCACACAGAATGAGCTAATGTTCAAAGGCTACAGAGGCTGGTACAGTGTCAATCCAAACATCAGTCAAAAATCCTCTCCCTTGGGCTTGAATGTTTTCAACAAGAAAGCACCCTCCATTTTTATTTTTTAACAACAACAGTTTTATAATTTTTGACTGAGGGTGAGAGGAGAAAAATGAGGACACATGGGGTGAAACGGAGATGGCTGAGAAGGAGGGGGAGGGTGGAGGTGTAGCTGAATGCCATCCAGTCATCAGGGAGTCAGGCCTGCTTGTTCGTGGAGCTCAGCGTCTGAATAGAGAAAGGAACTCTGGCTGAAACAAGCTGATGCTCACTTAGCTTCTCCAAGCTTGGAGCGGTGCCAATCAGATGAGATAGAGGAGGAGTTTCTGTGAGGTTAAACCGCAAAAGCTATGTTGGGTTTATACAAGAGCAAGGGCATGTCATTTCTAGGAAGAATTTGAATGCACACCAAAAAAAATTACGATGCTTTCCTCTACAGGATTTTATTCCAAACATGGGATTTTAACAATCATTAACATAAGCTTAACACACACCTCCACTTCTGTGAAGTGTTTGGAAATAAGGGGGAGTTGTATGAACTTCTGCTGCACATTAGATATGGTTACATAACAGCCCGATCGTGGTGAGATGTCCAGATTTCTAAAGATAAGCTGGTAAGTTACTTAGCAACCGCCACAGAGCAAGATAGGGGAGCAGGTATGATTGCCAATGAACACCGACCAAAGTCTTTTAATCACAACAACAAGGCATGCACTCCAACACTGTGGCTATTTTTGTTTGCCATTTTGTGTTGTTGTGCCATTTTTCAGCTATGCTCAATCATCTTCCTCCTCTAGCAACCCTCTATGAATCAAAATGTGATATTTAATGATATAAATCAGTGGCCTCACAGATAAAACACAGACCTGTCAAACAGTTCATTTGTTAGTATGTTACACTGTGTGAAGACTGATTCTTTTGAAAGAGTAATGCACATTTAAATAGGTGGAAGGTCTGTTTTGCATCTGCTTTGCACAGAATCCCCAAGACCCACAGAGCAGATGTAAATGTGACTGTACGCTGTTTTAACTCCAATTATCACTAAAGAACACTCACTACTAACTGCCTCCATTCTCTAGTTTGCACCAGCGTGCGTTTCTCTTCATAAATTTAATGACTATATGAACATTTTTATGTGCTTTAGTGTTGTCCTATCACCAAGTTTTTCACTATGGATTTACTGTGCTTGGTTTAAAAAAAGATGACTTAAAATTAAAATAAAATAGGAAAGAAGTGGTGAGTCCAAATGAGCAGGACTGCAGTGACATGCATGCCAGCCCCAACAGCTGACAGCTGTGGAGTTAAAGGAGCAGCTTTGAGGACCAAAGACCAAGACTGCTGGTCTCTACCTGAAGCTGCTCCAAATTTATTGTATGCAAAAAGCAAGTTGTGATGTGAAGACACAAAAACACCGTGAGACAGGACTCAGGGATTTACGTCCGACTGTCTCTTCGTCTCCATGCTTGGACAGATGTTACTTCAAGTGCTCTTCAAACACTTTCTATGACTCAGTGACTGATTGGTGTAAACTGATGATCCATACAGAAATGATTTTAAACGTCTGCTTATTTCACAGTTATGGGGACCATGTCCAGCACTTTAAGGTGCTGCAGGACCGCTGCAGTCAGTACTATGTGTGGGACGAGCTCTTCTCCTCTCTGAACGAGCTGGTGGAGTTCTACCATGGCAACAGCATTGCTAAAGAGAGGACTGTCTTTCTGAGGGACCCCGAGCACTTCGCCAGGGTGAGTGTGCGACTCCTCGTTTGTCTGGTTCTGTCTTTTTCTTTCTTTCCCGTATTTAAACTGCCTCCAGCACTTTGCGACCAAGCCTTCTTGTGTTTAGACAAAGCAGCCAAAGCAAAAGGCACAAATATCTTATCAACGGACAAGTTCATCAGCAGTGTTGGCTAATGTTACGTTTTAAACACGAGCACTGACACAACCACAGGGTTGGACACCTTCCATTGGTACGCAGCTACACCCAAGAAGTAAGAAAGAAACAGAAACAAACAAGGAACAAGGAAATACAGTAAAAACATAGCTGAAAACAGAACAAAATAACTAAGTAATCTGAGTACTCTAATGCATTACAGTTACAATAACAGGATTTTTCTACTTTTCCCACATGAAACCCTGACTGGCTCAGACATGTTCACAAAGAAAAGATGAATAATTTACCTTGAGATCATTTTTATGACGTCCCAAACAGTCAAACATTTTGACTGACACTGATTTATTTTCTCAATATCATCATCACTAGTTTCCTCTTAGACTTCCTGCAGGCTGTGTCAAGTGTTGCCGTCTTTTGTTTTGAGGAAATAGTTTTGAATTTAGGAAAAATATGTTCCGTCTTACTTCATATGGTTCCCATTACACATCAGCATGAGAACTCATCCAAACCCACAGCATCGATTTAGCACTATTTATTCCAGTCCATTTCAATCTCCTCTCTAAACCACTCAAAACACATCTGTTGTCCTTCGTCTTCTCTTTAATCCAACAGACATTTAATCAAGTTACTGATGACACTTTAAGACACAGCGAAGCAGCATTTTGACAGAAAAGTAAAGATTTTGTCCTCTCTGTTGTCAAATCAGGGCATTTTTACCAAACATAACAAGCTGCCCAGGTGTTCATATTTAATTTTGCTGCGACTTCGAGGCAATACCAGTGTTCTTAATGGAGCTGACAGCTGTGGGAACGCTCCATATGTTGATGAAATTTCAGGAGCCGCTGTGACTGTGGCAGTAGAATTTGACGTGGAGGTGCAGCTTGTAATGAAAGATCACAGGACTGCCGTCGGTTTGGAGCAGAACCAAATCAGTCATCTCAGGCACCGAGCCAGAGGGAGTGAGCGCCGCAGCGCTAAAGAAAAGTGATTTACTGGGCAATTATTATTCATATATCTGTCATGATTAAGGTGCTATGCATCAAGTCTGGACAGAACATTTGTTGTGTTTAGCCCAGTTTTCCTTTAGAGCTGGTTGAAGTTTTTACTACCATTTATATGATATTCTTGTTCTTTATGCACTTGCAAGGTTGGTGGATAGTAAGGAGTAAGTAATTCTGTGGCAGGACATCAAGGCGTATCCCAAATTTCAGCTTATTCACAGTGCGACTTGACAGGTGGTTCCCATGACAGTGTCATTGTGGGAGAAGCTGTTGTTGTTGTCATTGTGAAGTCATTAGGCAGGCGGGATCACATTGCATGTTAAATATTCCTGGGAGTGGCAGGCGAGCCGCGCCCGCAGGCGAACCCGGAAGCCACCGAGGGATGTGATCCACAGCCGTCCTGACGTGACAGCATGTTTGTGTCACTGCAACACCAGCCGCGTGCTAATACTCATCACATCAGATTCGCTTCTGGAGCCTGGCAGCTGGGAGCAGACCAGTGTTCATTAGGGAGCTGAGCATGCGGCATGACACATGTGAAGTGATGTCAGAGTGGAGAGAAGGTGCCACATGGAGAGAGGATTTGGTTTACAATAGGCAGGAAAATCAGAAATCCAGCAATTAGACCTGGAATGGATTGTTTTAGCTTGAGCTGACATTCATGGTCGACTGAGGATAGACCGTAAAATCTCTGGGTCAGAATTTGTGTTTTTGAGTGAAATACCTGAACAACCATTGGCTGGATCACCATGAAATCTGGTACATTTTTGCCCCCCCTCAGGCTGAGTTATACCCATTTCGTTGCAGACGTAGCCTGCACTGCTTAACCTTATTTTTCCAGGAACACAAACATTCATTCAACACATTAAGACTAATATCAGCACACTCAAATTCTCATGAATCTTTGAAATTTGCCCAATCATGATATCATCTCATATTCTATATGGCACATTGCACTTAGCTAATTTTCTGCTTCCTGGTGTGCTCAAGTCAAGGACTAACAGGATGTGACAAGTTACATTTAGGTCACATTACTCATTAGAGATGCATCTCGTCTTTTGTGGCCACGAGCCTGTTAGTCACATATAAGCAAACAAGATTAATAAGGAATGTCAAAATATCACCAGTTACAACTTCTTCCGCTCTCCTCCACTTATTTCTGTTTCATTTTTCATTTAAACTTAATTAAGGGAGCAGGAATACAGGTCGGATGGGATGGGAAAGAAAACAGCTAAGAGCAGAGCTGGATTTTTGAATTCAGATCAGATTTCAACAGAAAGAAAGAAACACAATTGTCTTCTGTTAAAGGTGTGTGGCCATTTTAAAGGGTATAAGAGCTTTCTAATACCCTCATTCACGAACAGCTCAGACGAGAACAACTTCCAGCTTTCCACGTCCATTTTGCTGCCTCTTGCTCTTCCTGCAGATTGGCTCTGTTTGTAACCAGTTCTTTGACTCTCCTGGTTCATTGTGCCGGAAAATCAAACCTTGCACTTAACTACCAGCCCACCACACTTCATTCAAGTAAATGAAAAGTCGTGAAGAGGCTTTGGCATCTAAGGTGCTGGCATGCACACAGCCTGCCACTGCTGCTTTGGGGTATTTTTGAGATGATTAGATGGGAAGTGAGGGTTTCAGTGACCAATGAGTCTGTGCTCTTAATAGGAATAAGGGAGGAAATACACACATGCACATACACATACGTCCTTCTATGTCCAGAAGGTATTTCGTAACATTTTCAAGCAGGTATTGGTATTCTGCCGAGGTAGCACATTGCATTTCTTTCACTTTCTTTCCTTCACTTTTGTCTCAGTCTTATTTGTATTCTGCTTCTGGCTGAAAGCTACGAATGACTGCAATAATGTATGTTTATAAAAGTGAAGCAGAAACTAAAGGCTCATGGCTCATGTGAATTAATGGATGAATATGACTCTAATTTAAAAAAGAATCAGTATGTTAGTTTGATATCTTCACGCTCACAGTGCGTAAGCCTGTCTGAATCTTATGTCCTTTTGAAGATGATCCACATTTATTGATCTTTGTAATGTGTGAGCTTTACTCCAATAAATCTGCTCCTTCAGATCGAGGGAGCTCTTTGTATGCCTCCCTTCATATACTTGCTGCGGTGTAATGGAGTAAAATGCGACGTTAAAGTCAGCAGGATTTGGGCATTTCACCATCACCATCACCCCCCACCCCCCTGCAAAAAAAGGTCTTGAAAGTCAGATGCTGATGCTTTTTCTCATAAACTTCATTTATCCGGAGATGGGTTGCAGAGCAGCCAGACTGCTGCATCATTTCACCTGGCGGAGCAGCAACCTTTCAGATGAGGATGACAGGTTTTTGGTCCTAAAAATAGATTTTTGTTTCACAAAGCAGCTTCTCACAAATTTGGTTCTTGCTTAGGAGCATCCTGCCTCGCACCTGAACAGTTTCATGCGTGTTCTAAATCACTGGGGACGTTGCACAGTATGTTCAGTCCTGTGAGCAAATGCAGCTGGAGCAGGTGCGAGTTACGAATTTAGCTTCAGGGTGTTATGATGGTAGTTAAACTGAAGATGGTCGTCCTATGGGAGTATGAAAAACTATATGACCTAAATTCTGTCACAGTCTAAAGCTCTTGATTGCAGCGACTAACACATGAAAACAACACCAGGTCTTTCTTAGCATTTTGGTTTGAAGATTTGATTTTCTAGTATTCATACAGTAGTTTATGTAGCTGTGCCGCAACATCTGTCTGTCTGCTGGGGTCGCCTCCTCTGCATAATAGCAGCACAATAAGTTAGAAGCTGTTATAAAATGAATGTAAGACCATAACAGAATGTTTCTGCCTGTTAATTTCATTGCTATTTTATACTCCATTTATTCTCTATTACACTTTAGTGTGATGATGTACTGAGCTGCTCAATTTTCTGCGTACCCTCCATGAATTAAACAGGTATTAACTTCATTGGTCTCTTCAGTTCATTTTGATAATATTGTTAAATGGCTGGTGCTCCTCTTAAATGAACTTAGCCACCCACATCCCCACAGCTGCTCCTGAGCTTTATCCAGTGATTGTGTATTCACAAGCCTGCATCTAATGTTTAGGCCGCTCCAGGGTGCAGCCCCCATGGGGTTCGGAGGGGATACGTCCCCTCCAGCTTCTGGAAAACATGAACTTCATGAACCCCAATAAGTATTTCTAAATAAACTAAGTAGCTGAAAGTGTGTCTTTAATAGAAAATAACTCACACATAAGCACTTTTTGAAGGTTTTGTTTATGTCCCCCCCTGTGTATCCCAGTCAGCGGTCTGAACCGCTGTCTACTAAACTAAGTTGGAATTTGGGAAATGAAGGAAACGGTTTACTTCATCCTGATACCATTGCTTGCTATTGTTAGTCCTCATATTCCTGTGACTGATACCTTGTGACTAGATTTGGCCAAACAAGGATTAAGTCTACTCATCAACTTATCGGCTTAAGTGAATTAACTTATCCTGAGCTGCATCAATGTTTAGATTTAGCTAGCTCATGTTACATTGTCATACATGCATTGAATGACACTGAATGTGCTGGAAAGTATGTTATAAATGTGTTTTATTGGTTGTTTTTAAAGACTTCAACAAAATTCTGCAAAATTTAGAAACCATATTGGACAAATTGAGAAAAAAATTCCAAAAGATAATGAGTGATTGCTGTTTGGTGTAAGGGTCCAGATTGCAGCTTTAATCTGCCATCTTTATTATCAGATGAGCAGTGAGCTTCTATTTATTCATTATTATTTCATTCTATTTCATCTATTTTTATCAGATGATCCTCTGATGTGATGAGTCTCCAGCTCAGAACTAATGAGCCAACCACATCAGGAATATTTAAGGTCCATCAGGGCAGTTTATAGTACTGACTGTATGTTATTCTGCCTCAGGTCTGGATGATGTGGTCATAGGTCACCTTGCTGTTCTGTATTAGCATTCGGGTCTAATGAGGGTTGCGTGCCAGGTGAGCCTTGTTTACATGCAGGACTGTACAGTCCAAAAAATGTGTTTAGCAGCGACTTTGCTGCAAATATTATATTCTGGAACAAGCCAATCAGGATACTTGGAAAAAAAGATGCATCAACATGTTAGATAGCTTCCAGCCATATTTAGTCAAATACAAAGCTACAATTTATCATTATTACCGACAACAGATCAACAAACAGATGGTCCAGATGTGCAGCTGTCATTATAGACCCTGTGGATTTGTGTAGTGATTTACAAAAATATATTTTTTTAATCTGATAGGAGTTGCTTTTTGTTGGTCATATACAGTATGCTTGTATCATTCCAACATTAACACGCTGGCTGGGACTCTCCCTGTACTGCAGGTCACCTTGTTGTTCTGACCTTGAGATAATATGCATCACAACATGCCCCATAGCTGAGGGTGGCGTGCTGAAGGTGCTGTGTTTACCGACATGGCTAGAGAAAATCTGTCATTCCACATCAGCTCACTGCAGCTTCGTCATACCTTTATGTCTGCAGCCTTGCTGACTGTGCAGCTGTTTTAATGAGATATTGTCTGTTTAAACAGTACAAATTGACCATGAAGTAGCAACAAGGAAGCATCTCAAGTATTTTGTTGCCTCACTGTCTGCCAAAACGGAGAACCTGCTCTTCATGTATAAGAAGTTAGATTTGCTTATTCCACAACATGTTGGTTTGCGGTGCTAGATCTACATCTTGTGCTGCTAATTAAGACGTTATTTTGGACTTGTCGCAGTTTTGAATCATTTCAAAACAGCCTTGTTCCTATCATTAAAGTTATATATTTTTAAAATGCATCTTAAATAATGCTAATTAATGAATCTCTTAATGGCTCCTGAATGTGTTTCTCCAGCTTGCATCACATAATCTCCATCCCACCATTAGCGTCTAAGATTTTTAGTCTGTCATGGTCATCTGCGATTCCAGTCAGCGGTCTTCGTTAGGCTGTGGGTTGGTCTGCAGGTTAAAAACACATTAGAAAACATAACATTTTGCTTGAATCCAAACTGTCCTTTTGTCTGTCATTTTCTATAAAATCATGGTCAACTGGTCTTCGTGTCTTCGGGGTTGCGTCATGGCCTTCAGCATCAACAAAGCTCCATCACC
Organism: Chaetodon trifasciatus; assembly: GCA_037975065.1. Lineage (NCBI taxonomy): Eukaryota > Metazoa > Chordata > Actinopteri > Chaetodontiformes > Chaetodontidae > Chaetodon > Chaetodon trifasciatus. The sequence goes on from JBBMOE010000033.1 coordinate 6,400,942, forward strand.
CACTGAATGCCTTTCACAGAGTACGTCTCTAAAACATCATCTTCACTTGGTACAGGTTTCATTTACAGAAATGAAGGTGTCAGAGAGACAATGTCCAAACTTAATTGCAACATGCAGCAAACCTTTTCCCGCCTTGTGCATCATACAGAAATTCCCATCCAGTTGTTCCACATCTCCCTACTCTGTCTTTGCAGCCACGTTGTGTTCGCTGCATGTGTATCTAAAATATTAATAGTATACCCACTTCTTCAGTTGCTAGCACACTATTTCATCTTCTCCTCCAACACAAGCGTTAGCCAGTGACACTAAAAGCACAAAAACACAAAAAACCAGCTCTAGCATCGCTCCCTTTGGACCTTTAGATTATTAAATGAATGCATGGAAACAGGATTATAGAGAAATCATGTTAACTTCAACCCATGTACTGTAAATGCTTCATGGAAATAATGCCTTAAGCTGACTGCTCACTGTTTGACTCTTCTTGTTTCTGACTATATGGGTCAGTTTCACACATAAACTCAATCGGTCGAGGACCGGCTTAGTCCATGGATCTCATTGCGACGCTTTTTGTGTTGTCCCTCCTATTGGGCAGTTTCCAAACTAATTCCTCATCAGCTCATTACATGGCCCCAGATCACTTCTTATCGCACCATAGCAGGATGGGAAATGATTCTTCTTTTTTAGCCATTTTAACTCCATAACATATCCCTAATGTTCTGTTGTCTAGAAGCTCTTTATTCAAACAAAAAGCCTGTTCATGCAAAACTTTGACCTCTTTTTGAAATCTTGTCATCTGGAAACAAAGGTGGTGTCAAAGGCAGTTTTTCTGCCTTAAATGCCCTGTGTGTGTGTGTGTGTGTGTGTGTGTGTGTGTGTGTGTACAGACATATCTAGTATAAAGCTGTAGTCCATTGATGTTACAGACTAATTTGTTCCACTGTAAGTGCTCGCTCTGTGTCGGAGTAGGCGCTGGAGAGGATGATGATCACAAAGCAGCCGAGTGCAGCAGATACGGACGGACCATATTCCTCCTTCCAACCTGTTGCTCCTCGGAAGCTGCATGAAAGGCTCTGGTGTCACACACACAAGCGTATATGCACAAAAGATGCAGGCCTGCACATGCAAACGCGCCGAGCAAACAGAAGCATGCACACAGATACTCGCTCGCCAAAATACACAGTCATAGAGCGTACGTGCACAAGAGGTCTAGACTAGATCAGCAGAACCATAAAAGATAAGTCTGGGAGGATTTTAGAGATTTGTGGGATTGATAGATTGTGTTTGTATCTCTTGATCCTGATCCTGCCGTCTGGTTAGTGTGTGTTTGTGCGTGTGGCTGCGTCTGCCTGGATCCCATTATATTAGGGCTTGGTCCGAGACAAAACAATCCAAAGCCCAGACCTGCAACATGGATACCTACACATAAACATATAAAAAAATATACAATATTGGTATTCTTTCCCATCTCTCAGCTCCCTCCCAGTTCACATCACATCCACTTTTCTCTGTGTGAGTGCAACTGACAGCTGAGAGAGGTTAGTTAAGTTCAAGACGCTCTCCTTAAAATAGCCGCTTTTATTCTGCTGCTCTTAAACTGCTTTTACTTCACGAGTCAACAGAGATCAGAGGAGGCCGGCTATCGGGAGAGGAGAAAAACACTACTTTTGTGAACTCAAAGAAAAACACAGCGAGGCAGAGAAAGCACATTGTGCGGCAGTCGAAGTGAAAGCGGCTCACCTTGCTGTGAGTTGCTGTCAAACATCACAGTTTAACAGAGTGCTGTATTTAGTAGGTACGTGTGTGTGTATCTCACCCCCCCATGCATGTTGGCATGCAAATATATAGTTAGATAACTTTCTAAATAACAGCTATTAATTTATTATTTCATTATTTAACAGTTTGCCATTGTAGGCCATCATTATGTTTCTTATAACATTAACTATTATTAGCCGTTAGCTTCTTCTCTATTGTGTGGTAAATTGTTCAACGACGATTAGGTGCTTCTTTAAGAATAGTGCTTTTCACTGATTGGCCACAGGAAGTGGAAACATAATTTTCTGTGACAATAGTTTGGATTGTTTGAACTTTATGACAGAGTTGTTAAGGTGAACTTATATTTCTGTGGTGTAACCAAACTACAATGCAGTTGCAGTATCAAACTAGTTTCAACGTGGCATTCAGTGTAGACCCTAATTTATGAGAAAACTCACGTATGGCTGGTCCACCAGGCCAGTTCCCCTATCAACTGAGCAGCACTTGTGATTACTAACCAAGATCAATGAGTAGAAATACTATTACTCATCACTGAATATTTAATTTCATGCCTACGGTCTTCTTCTGGCTGTGTGCTGCTGTCTTGGTCAGACCTTTCTCATCATATTAATATTTAATATGAATGGACTGAGTGACTGTGGTCTGGCTGAATAAATGCTAAGTGAAAAAGATAAATAAAATAGTGGTACTCAAAAGGAACAAAGAGTACATTGATTGTTAAATGTCAGCTGATCCTGTCAACCGAAATCAAGGCCACTGCTTTTTCGTTCAACACAGCTTTACAGGTAACAAGAGCAACTTTAAAACTACGCTTCACTGACTGGATCATAGCCTTTGTTGTTGAGCCGAGAAAAACCACCATGAATGTTTCAACTCATTCAATGGGGAATTTTCCAAAACAACAGAATTTTATTTTTAATCCACACTGACAGTATCTGTGAAAAATATTGAGAGGTATAAAGTACCAGCACACAAAAGTATTGCTTAAATTCAAATAAAAGTGAAGTCAACGAGATGTCTATTTTTCTCTGATGTCCAAGAAAGTAAATAAGCCTATTTCCCAAAGTGACTAATCCTTAAAGTTCAAACTAACTACCACACAAATCTCTTACAAAAGTTTATGAAATTATATACTCATTATTCAACCAATAACCAGAACCACTGCCCTAATGTACTGCTTTTACTTTGCTGCATTACGTGCAGACACTGAATGCGTCACAAGCTGTGAAACCAGTATTTCATAAACTCTCTCTTCCTTCTCCTCCATCCCTCTCTCCCTCCTTCTCTCCTTTCCCCCCACAGCGTCCCCATCATGCCCACGCTCTCTTCGACTTCGCCCCACACCACCCTTCACAGCTACGCTTCCTGCGCGGTGATGTCATCGAACTCCTTGACTGCTCCGATTCGCTGCGCTGGAGGGGCCGCTGCCATGGACATGTGGGCTACTTCCCCCCGGAGTACGTCCAGCCTATTTACCACTGCCAATGACCTGGACCTGACGCGTCAATCAAATGCACGTCCATTCCCACGGGCTCGTCCCTGAGCCATCCTGACCTCGCCCCTCACACTGCCCCCCCGCTCTGCACCTGCCCATTGATTTTCGGAGCAGGCAACTGACGAGCTGCTCATCATGTCACTGACTCCACTCATTTCCCCTGTGATGCCACCTGTCAATCACAAGCCTCATCCAATCAGCTGCTACGGGCTCATCAATTGCTTCCACCTGATCCCACAACTCAGCTTCTCTCAAAACATGTCAGAAATAAATGAAGATAAGGACCTAGACACTGTGGAGAACTCACGTACACACACAGTCAAACGCCCACATACTCCTGCTCTTGATCATTTATTACAGCTTATCAGCACCGATGCAGGCTGAATAAAAGCAACACACACACACACACTAACCTGGTAACAAAAAAACAAACAGTGTGTGGCCCACTGGAGGCGGTGGAGGAAGGGTGAGGTTTTCTCCGCTGCAGATGAGGCGGGATTTGCTCCAGTATTTTCCCACCATTCCCATGGTGAGATCCGGTGAGCTGAGCGGAGAGACACAGAGAGTCATTGTGTTGCGAATATTTGGGCCAGACACTGAGGATGCTGACACAGCAGATTCCTCTGTCGCTGGGCTGGGGTGTGTGGGTGTGAGGAGGGGTTTGTGTGTAAAACATGGGTCTGAACACATGTAACCTACAAACTTTATGTATGTTTATTTTGTGCTAAAGCGAATGCATGTGTGCATGAGTTTGGGGGTTGGTGTGTGTGTGTGTGTGTGTGTGCGTGTGTGTGTGTGTGTGTGTGTGTGTCCAGCCCTGTGCTCTGTGGACCAGTAAAGGAGGTTACTGTGTTAAAGTGACCAGTGAGATGAACACCGCCCAGACGATGCTTCGTTTTACAGCACACAGCTTAAAATGTAATACGCTCAACTCAATTTATGGAACATTCATTTGTTTCTATGTATTTATTCTTATTCATGTGTAATCTTATAATACATATATTACAATTAAGGTTAAACATCGTAAAAAAGTTTTTGTTGCAACAGATTTAAGAAAACCACATTTCATGTGATTAACGGTAAGAACTTGGACCAGTCTTCCTTAACCTGTAATGACAAATCATTTAAATAAAGTGAAATATTTACCTGTTTGAACTTGAAGCATGGGCATTATTGGTCAATAACATTTAAGCATTTTTGTTGAAATATAATACAGTAAAATATACTTTGTGAAAGAGGACTTCACCAGTAAAATAAATGGGTGAACGACTGGAAACACTGACACAAAGGTGGGTTAGACAAAGTATACAAAGTGTATCCATCATATGTCGTCACACACTTTGTGTATATCTGCCAAAAGATGTTACCTCAACTCATTTCTTTAGGTTTCATTTTTTATTTCATTAACTTCTGCATCAGCAGTTTTGCATCTGCAGCAAAGCCCATATTTCTGATTTTTTCAGCAATTTAAATATGGCAATTTGGTGCAGTTATCAGGCAACCTCATCTCTTACACAAACGTGCACTTTGTGACGCTTTTTGTGCTACGCAGTCAGTTTTTGTGCTTTTCTTGCTTTTCTGGTCAAAGGAATACATTTCATGCATAAACAGCTACCTCATTTCATGTGTAAATTGTAATTTCATGACATTTGCGATGATATTAGGCGCTGAGTGCCACAAAATGCAGGTTAACAGCATAGGATGAGTGCCAGGCATTTTGCGCATTGAGGTACGGTCACACAGCATTTCTGCCCCTCACCCGCTGCTGAGAAAGGATGTGAAGTCACATTACTGATGCAAGTTATAAATAAATATTAATCAGTAAACAGAATGCAGTGGTGTAATAACATAACAATGGTGATGAAACAGGCCAGAATCTTTTCCAGACACAGTGTATGAGTGTTTCTGTAGGCTGATGGAGCACATCCACCTGCTCAATGCTGAACAAAGGTGACCTCTTTGAGTCTGCTGGCTTCAGTGTATGAATCTATGCACAAGGTGCCCGACCAAGTGGCATGACTGTGCACTTCATCGCATGAGATGCCTTTTTGTGCACACAGTTAGTACTGAAACAATTAGAAATGATTGTCAATTCAACTAGTTAATAGAGAGAAAATGAATCAACAACTGTTTTAACAATCTGTTGATCATTAAAGTAATCTGTCAAGCAAAAAACACAGTTTGTTTTATTGCATTGTAAATCGAATGTGGTTCCGTCTGTTGCTAGTTAGTTAGATAACACAGCACCTTACAGACATGACCTTTGGCTATGTGAAATTAAAAGGGGGATTTGTCACACCAACCAACACCCCCCCCCCCACACACAAGCATGCAATTCTGTGCAAGTGTCACTGAAGAGCACGTGTGTTATTAATACTAATATGGTAATAATATTACAATGAGTGTGTGACATCATTTTTAAATGTCTCATTTCAACTCATGCACCTGCCAGGAGAGATGTCATCGGCATGTAATTCTTGCTGTCAACCAGAGGCATTAGATCTGAGCGTGTTTATGAGCATGCGACTGAACAACACTTCAACTGGTGATACACACACACACACACACTATGGATGACAGTTGAGTGGTACTATGAGAGGAATGCAGCGCCGTCTCTCACCGGGACATGATGCTTGAAATGAAGCAGGAAGCAGGGTGACATCCTTTAATCCCCCGGGACTTGATCGCTTATGTTCTTTCTTTTTTTGTCTCCTCTTATTTTTTTTTAACAAGCCGCTTTTTTCATTCCTCCTGACAAGAGTCACCCCTGGCCTGCCAATGACATTTAGTCAATAAACCACCGGCATCCAGCAGGGGAGGAGAAGAAAGGAGTTAAAGGTGTACCAGAAATAGTACTGCTGTTTTCTTCTACTATTCTTCTTTTTAAAACTGCTGAGTCACTTTGAAGTGAGCAGATAAAGTGTGTGACGCAGAGCAGTGCATTTATTATGACGTATTTGTGTCATACACTAGAAGTGAGACAACATAGGAATACTTAATGTCAAAAACAAAACAAAAAAAATCACAGATGAGATGCAGAAAGCGAGACAAACAGGAGGAAACTGATGAGCAGTTATGAGAGAGCGGCGAAATGAGACAGGCGAGAGGATAAAAAATGGGAAAATGGTAAACAGCGAGAGAGAAAACAGAGAGGAGGAAGCAGAGCGCCGGTGAAAGATAGAAATGCGGGGAGAGGAAGCAGCTAAGGGATTGAGAGTGACAGTAAAAGAGCAAGTAGCAGGGGAAGGTGTGTGAGCGCTGACATCAGTCATACTCACAGGCGTAAAAACAGTTGAACCAGTTTGACTGACTGACAGCCTCTGGGTGTTTAGGCCCTCAGCGAGAAAGGGAGACATAACCACAACCAGCCTGCAAACCAATTAAACACCCTGAAAACCAGCCAATCAGAGAGTCAAAAAAATGACAAGACGGACGGTCGATGAGTCAGCAAGACACCAGCTAGTGACTCACCAAGTGATTCACTAAATGTGTGATCAGCAGTGGCAGACAGAGAGGCTGCTGGACCCCCCCACTGTGCCAAAGCAGTGACCCATAGAAATGAGGAGACTGCATTTTGGATGCAGCGCCGATGTCAGTCTGACTCCTCCAACCTCTGCAGGAAATCTGTCAAGTCAGTCAGTCAGTCCAGACCTGTTATAAAACCTGAAATCTTTGCAGCGACACTATTGTCCCATTACAGTGCTCTGGTACGTCATCAGTGCAACATACGTTTACCAAACAGGTAAAATGTTCTCTTATTGTTTTTCCTTATCCCAGCGAGCCCGAGAACACATCCTGGGTAATCACAGTAAATGAATAATTTATGTGCATGTAGACACACTGACTGATGAACGCCTCACAGTGAGCACCAGGCTGTAATGCCTCCCTCCTGCGAAGCAGCCGCCATGTCAGCTTCTTCTCCAACATCCTTCCCTCCTGCCGTCTTAGGGAGTAATAGCATGTAATTACATCACAGACTGCGCAGCTCGAACCGGGCTGCATCATGTGACTGTAATGTGCTGATAATCAAGTGAGGTGCAGTGCCTCTTTGAAGCAACTTCGAGTTCAAATGGGGTTATTAAAATGTAATTTTACAACCTCCAGGCTTTGTGTTTGATTTGGCTGCTGTCCTTGGGAAGACTTGTTTCGCTGTCTTTTACTGAGAAGCGGTGGCTGAATTTAACTATAATTACTTTCTTAGTATTATCAAGTACAGGATTTTACTTGAAGCGCCTCTCTGATCTGAGAGTGGTCCTCGCTTCCAACAGAGCGTTAAACTAATGCTAAAGAGTCCAAAGCTCAGTCGTGATGTCCTATGTAAGCGAACATGTAGTTTAAGGTTGAAGACGTCGCTCTTTCTTATGGTTATTTTGAAGAAAATGTATAGAAAATACAGCCTGTTATCTCCACTTAATGCTTGTTTGATCCCATTAATCCCACCCTAATCTCTCACCTTGTTCTTGCCTTTTTATAAAGTACTTATGTGCTTCATTTTGATCTTTTCAAAGCACAGTTTGGCGCTCTCCCATCCTGCCAGGAGCGTGAAGACACATGACTGAGCAGGTACAACAGCACCGCACACTTACTCATGTATAATCTGCTGATGGTTTTCAGCTGATGCCTCACCTGTACGGGGAACTGGCACCTTAATGATTTAATGAGGTTTTTGAAAATGGAGCAATGGTCTGTTCCCCTCAGTCAAACCACATCTCCATTTATCTCTCCGCGCGCGCGCGCACACACACGCACACACACACAGGTACTCTTGGAATACATGTCACGTGACAAAGGTGTTCATGTTTCCTTGTGTGGGTGGGTGTTTTGCCTGTCAGGGTCACACCTGTCGAACGGGCTGGTCGGGCGGAGCTGTTGGATGTCACTCACTCTTTCTTCAGCCGGTCAAGTCTTTCATTCGCCAACGGGAATGAGAATGGCTGAGTGTTAGTGCACCATGGCCGGTCAGAGGAACTACAAGGTCGACCGAAGAAGGGGATTACATGAAGTAATGTGTAACAAGTCTGGAGTGAAACTGATCAGATGTTTAAACCACAAAGGAGGAATTAAAACGCCTTTAAGCGGCTTTCTTCGCAAAAAGTCTGGAGAAGTTTAGGAGAGCAACTGCACCGTGAAACTTGGTGGATTTCTAAAGTTTCCGTGTTGTTTCTCGTTAAGTATTTAGAGACATGGCTCTTTCCCAGTTACAGTGCCTGGACGATAACCACGTGAACCCTCGAACGCACGAGTCCAAACCGGAGTTTCTGTACTGCGAGGACCAGCGGCTCGCGCTGGAAGCTCTCCTCCAGGATGGCCGCGAGGCGTTTTTTAAGTACTTGGAGGCTCGCGGCCTGCGGGGCTTCCTGTCAGACCCGGAGTTGGAAACTCTGGTCGGGGCGGTGGAGCCCTACGACCCGGACTCGGAGATCTTCCCGGAGAATGCCGAGGAAGACGAGCCCCCGCTGTCGCTGCACTATTGGCCCGAGCTGTCGGACACGTCCATCCCGCGGATGGACCTGGGCTGGCCGGACAGCGATTCTTACCGGGGGGTGACGCGCACCACCATATACTCGCAGCCGCCGCTGGACGGTCAGGCACATATCAAAGAGATTGTCAGGAAAATGATTGCGCAGGCGCAAAAGGTACGGTGGGCCACTGAATGGATAATATTGTACACTTTGACGTTATGGGAGGTTATTTTAACAACGTCCCTTTTGTTTCAGCCATTCTTTTCACTTTAGAATTACTATATCTTACATTTCACTCATGTAAAGCCAAAAACAAACAAACAAACAAACAAACAAACAAACAAACAAACAAACAAACAGAAAAAAAACAATCTCCAATCAAACATATAAAGTATAATCAGTTGAGAGTGATTATAAAATTAAACTCATCAACTTAAATACAAATTTATTTGACTAAATGCCTCTGAATTTGATGATTCATCAACCCCTTGTTTCTCTGCCCTTATGCAGCCATTCAAAAGATAAACTGTAATGTTGACATAATGCCACCATGCGTTGAGTCATTCAGAGGTCAGAGTACAGACTGCTGACCAAAGCAGACAATCAGGAGTAAAGTGCAAATTGATTAAGCGGTTTTATCAGGGAAAGTTATTGCTGCTCACTGTAACTGTGCCAGCAGCATAATATCATATGTTGGTTATTTGCATGTGTATGCAAGTGCCTGGATGTATGTGTGTGACTGTGCTTCTGTCTGCTCATGCAGCGCACTCATCTGAAGTTTATGACATGTTTTATTGCTCAGCAGCTGCTCTCAGTGGCATGTGTTATTTGACTGAAACATCCTATGGGCATTTTCCTGAAGAGACAGGGAAGACATGATGTACGTGTCATAGAAGTGGAGGTCTGGGGAACAGACATAACTCCCTTTAATGAGTCTTCAGAGTTGTATTTTGCGAAGAAAAACTCCTGTGATCTAGTGTTAAAACCTGTGGAACAACTTGAATGTTATTTGTTTTGGCAGAGAATTGTAAACACTGTCATCTTCACAAGCACTCCATTCTCACACTGACTACAAGCTGTATATTTATCTGTATGTATTTGCTTATTTGCATGCATAAGCTATGCACATGTCTGTGCAAGAGTTTTTGTATGATGTACATTGTGTGTGTTTGTCCCCAGGTTATAGCCGTGGTGATGGATGTCTTCACTGATGTCGACATCTTTAGAGATTTGCTAGATGCTGGTTTCAAGAGGAGAGTTTCTGTCTACATCCTGTTGGAACGAGCAACACAACCTCATTTCCTGTCCATGTGTCGAAGGGCTAACATGCATGCCGGACACCTCAAGGTGAGCCGTTATCACCTGCTTGATCATTTTGCACAGTGGTCTGATGTTTAGCAACAAAGAGCACAGCTTAGTTGTACTTAAAGTTAAAGATTTTTATGTTTCTTTTGCACAAATGAGAATTGTGACCTGATGATTAAAAACAGTATCATTCATCCTCTGTGGAGGACATTCAAATTTCATGGCACTCAGGCCATGATCAGTGATAATCAGACCACAATAACATGATAACCAGAATAACAAGATGACTGAAAATGAAAGTTCATTATCATTATGTGAGGACAAAATGTTGTAGTTCCTTTTATAGAGAGCAAATGCTTCACTGATGGAGAGTGAATCTCTAACCTTTGGAAAGCAGGGGGAATTACCTCATTTTGAGATTTGAAATACATTTCTAAGTTGCTGCTGTTGAACAGAGGGAGCACAAATTATCCTGTGAAAGAAAAACAACCAATTGAAGTCAAGAGATACTCGTTATGCGTGGATAAGTGAGAGCACATGCCTTCCCTCCCCTTCCCTTTGTCTCTCTCACACACAACCGGTAGGCCTGTCCAGTTGGCATTGTACCACAAATGAATCTTTTATCTCATTTAGTGAGTGTTTTATTCCATTTTTGGCTGGTTACCATGAAAAGCTCTTAAAACACCTTTTGATCATGCTGGAAAACATGAAAGTGAGTTGCAGGGAAAAATGCAACTGTGTCATCAGTGCATTGTATTCTTGCGACATAAATCTTTTGATTAAGCTGCCAAGCCACCAAACCATTATTGTTGTGACTCAAGTCAGCCAGTCTCTCAGGTGAACAGTAGTTGATGGGCCTTTGATGGTTAGCAGCTAACCAATGCAGTATTTGGTGGGTGGAAGTCAGCTGCTGCGTTGTTCCTCCCTCCTCTGTGGAGATAATTTAGAAAATATACATGCAGTGGAAGCGCTGCTGGATAAATTCCACAAATGCTCCCAGTGTGTTTAACTAATTATGTTGAAAGTACTATTTACTGCTGAATGGTAGATCAGTATCTGGCTGTCAGAAGTGAGACGTTAAAAATGCAGACAAACTATGTAAGAGACCTCAAGAGATGTTAATGGAAACACAGACGTGAACAGAAGGTATCTGCACATGGGGTGTGCACACAAATGCTTAGTGTAGGTGTGTGGACAGACGCATGGACACACACACACATACAGGAACAGACTACACATATTCACATAAAACATACACCCACTGCCAGTTGTCTTAGAGGAGCTAAAATGAAACACAAAGGCAGTAACAGCCTGACAGACTTCGTGTGCCATCTGTATCTGGATTAGGAGGAAAACAGCAGAATGTGTCTCAAGTGGTAGTTTGTGCTTTATAAACATATGACAGTTACATTTGACAAATCACAGAGGAGGCTGTTTTAGCTTAGTTTGATAGCTGTTTTCTACCAGTTTTATTCTCATGGACACTATGTGCTTTTTTGAGTATCAGTCGGTCTGTTTTGTCTACTCCATTGTGGTTTTTATAGTATAGAGTGGTGACCTTCCTACAGTAATGCAGCTGCACACTTAGCCTGAAGTTTGCCCACATTTACATACAAATGGCTATATGCTGTTATGTCTCACAGCTTTCCTTTAAGCTTTTCCTGGTTTGTACAGTATTCTGTAGAGTTTTACACTGAGCTTCACATGTGTACCACTCTCTCAAAGACAAATGTGTAACATTTTAGAAATGGTCGGATATCCTTCAACATACGTTCCTGACTGTAGCTGATCACTGTGACCATGACTGGCATCCTAGAAAATGTAGGTACAGCTGTACAAGTGGCAGTTATGATGTGGAACAGTGATGAGCAACTAACGCAGAATGTGTGACAAGTCTGTCGGGGAGCTGAGCCTAGACTGCTGAATGAGATGATGATGATAGACAGGGAGAGTAGAAGACAGGTGTGACAGCTTGAGCACAGCTTGAGTTTTTACTGTAAACTGGAAGCGACAAGAGGGAGTAGGTAGGCGGAGGAGTGGATAGACAGGAAAGGAGGAGGAGCAGTTGAGTGTGTAGGTGCCAGATTCTGACTCTTCAGTCGTCTGAAGGGGTTTGTGAACAGGCTCTATGTCAATGACCATTCACCCTGCAAACTCAATATTTTGTAAAAAAAAAAAAAAAGACACAGTGTCTCTGTTAGGTGGGATGTTTCTCTCTGTAGAAGCTACGATAAGCTTTGCGATTCAAGCTTGTTCAGCAGTATTTTCACACAGATTTTATCAAATCAGTTAGCCACAGGAATGAGAGGCAGAGAAAGTTAAGGATGGAATCAAAGGAGGAAGGAAAACAAGTGTCCCTCCTGTGAGACAAGCCACGCCAGGAATGATCAGCTGCATCAGGACAAGTGGTTGTGTAATTTTTTTGTTGTATCACAGTTCAAGACCTGGCTGCTCTGGCAGACATGGCTCATGAGCTGTATCTTTTAGAGGACCTAAAGGCCCTCTCCGAATGAGATGGTTCAAATCTAACTCACAACCACCAAATTAATGCTGTGTTAAGTCAAAAAGTCAATTTATCACAAAGAAATGGATTTTAGTGCTGGACAACTACTACTAAACAGTCCACCGAGTCAACAGTAATTAAAAGCAGCATTGTCTGGTTGGACCAAACAACAAAACTACACGTTTATTTACAGTCAAATGCAGGAAACATCTGAAGTGGACAGAGAACCGATCCCTGCGGGACACCAGATTTTCAGTGCAGTACGCTGACTGTGTTTTTCACACAGAGATTAACAAAACAGGCGTGTTCCTACAAAGCTGGTTTAGATAATTGAAGAGAATGTTGTGATTCATGGCATCAAATGCAGCACTGAAATCAAGTAAAGACAAGACAAGAGACAACACCAGAATCCATGGAAGTTGACAGGATGTTGATTGTGCAAGATTTAATCACAGAGTTTACACGGGATGCGGTATGTTTAAATGCTCAGAAGTGTTCAAATATATGGCTATAGGGTTTTTACTAAGAACTCATACGTCTAACAAGCAGTTGTGGGTTACACTTAGAGCTGAGAGTTTATCTAAACTTCACTTTTGTGTGGTTAGATTTACACATGAAAGACCTCATCATAGTTCAAGACATGTAACCTAAAGCACATGTATGTTCTAATTTGTATCCGTTGATGCTTTACAAATGTTAGTGTGACAGGTGTGTGTCCCTGCCTTTTTCATTTTATTTACACAAACCTTGACCAGCAATCACCCAGTTAATATTCAATCAAATAAAATCATAAAAAATTACTTTTTTCTTTTTATGCTTGGTACTAGATGCCATAAAAATTTGTTGTGATTGTGATTTTGTGGTGATTTTCCTCTTTTCTTGACTGAAGATACAGAATGAAAGTCAAAGATGAAGTGTTTAACAATCTTATATCACACAGGTCACAGATTATAGATAGCTTTAAATCAGCAGAAGGTATGACGTGTGTGTGTGTGTGTGTGTGTGTGTGTGTGTGTGTGTGTGTGTTCCAGCACCTTCGTGTACGCTGCACAGATGGAGTAGAATTCTACACTCGCTCCTCCACCAAGGTCAGAGGGCGAATGGGACACAGATTCATGTTCATCGATGGAGACAAAGCTGTTTCTGGATCGTACAGGTCAGTGCACTTTATATGTGTTTGACCGTGTGTGTGTGTGCATGTGTGTGTGGGTGGCCATGTATTACTCATATCATGGGGACATAAATCTGTTTACAAAGCCACGTTGGACTTTTCTCCACAGTAAATCATTAAATTTCAGGTTGAAGACTTGTTTTAAGGTTAGGGTAAAGGTTAGGCTTTGGCAAGTAATGGTTATGGTTATGGTTAGGGTGAGTCTCCAGGAAATGAATCTAAGTCCATGTAATGTCCCCAGAAACTATGGAAAAACAACTGTGTGTGTGTGTGTGTGTGTGTGTGTGTGTGTGTGTGTGTTTGTCAGTGAGAGTTTGAGAAAGAGATAAAGACTAAGAAATAGATTATCTCCATGGGCTCCACCTTGTTTCTAAGAGTGTGGAATGCAGAGATATGAATACAATAATGCACTATCTATTAATCTTCAGTCACAGTGAATTCTCTCTATACTAGACAAACGGGTTGTAAATGTACCCAGTGTAAAAGAGAAATAAACACTACTAAGTCACTCGATGATGATGCATTTACTCTCGGCTCAGTGCCTCAGATGAGCTGTGTTGCCTTTTGTTCACTTATTGCTGCTGACTTTGCTTATATTTTCGGTGAGGAGGTGTTTGTTTGGTACTGGCTTGGTGAACTTTAAAGTGGTCTAACTTTGTCTCTACTGTGCGTTCTGCAGTTTCACTTGGATGTCATCGCGGCTGGACAGAAATCTCATCACAGTTGTTACAGGCCAGGCGGTGGATGCCTTCGACAAGTTGTTTCGCATCCTCTACGTGAGCTCCAGCTCGGTTGACCTCCGGAAGGTCGCCACAGAGCCTGAACCTGAACCGGAGCCCCTCCCGCAGCTAGCCGCAATGCCCCCTCCTTCCGCTGCTATTGTTAGGAAACTGTACAACCCAAAATATGCCCTGGTTTTAGGCAGCCCAAGCCCCAACAACAGCCCCACCCCCTCTGCTGGCAACAACAGCCCCAAAAAGACCCAAAGTCCAGAGAACTCTAGGAACCCAGAGGTCCCAGACACCAAGAAGAGGAGGCGGAGGAGGGCTAGTAAAGAAGCCATACAGGAGGCTCCTCCCATCCACCCTGGACTCACCAATCTAGAGAGAGCATGCTTGATGTCATACCTGCCCACCTGGCCAGAGCCTGACCCCTCCAGTGATGTGATTGGGTTCATTAACATTCGAGATGCCAGGAAACCAACGCAGGTCCATCTACAGAGATCTGAGATGTTTGGAACGAGCCAAGCCATCAGGTTTAGCAGTCCATTAAGCATGCCTGAGGAAACCTTACCAGAGGTGGCCAAGCCCCGACAGCTTACTGCTAAATATGAGGACATTAATAAACTCCAACCAGCACAAGAGCCAATGGTAGGCACGCAACTCAATGCACAGGTTGCTGAGATCAAGCCCGACTCCCTCCCTGGATCAGACACCAAGGAAGGAGCAGAAACTAGCTATAACATGCAGAGTGCTGTTGTGTACAGTGCACATGAAAACAGCCACATTTCCCCCTCCTCAATCTCTGCCATGTGCTCTCAGTCTGTCACATCCACCTCCCTTTCTGAAAATAACCACGTTTCCATCACCACAAGCATGACTACCAGTGACTGTGCTCCTTTGTCCTCCATCAGCTCTCCTCTCACCTCTTCTTCTACAACTCTCAATCCTTCTCTCCCTTCATCCTCATCTTTGACCTCAACTCCTCCCATCCCCAAACCTCGTACTATCCAGTTGGTTATTAAAGACAGCGTCACCTGTGATGACAAGAAGCTGCCACAGTTCAGTGTTGTCAGGAGGCCTGAGACAGGCACGGGACCGCTGATGATCCAGACATCAGCAGAAAAAGAGCCTGAGACTGTCCCAGAACTGCAGAGCAACAGTGGAAGCGAAACAGGAGCACAAACAGATGCAGACAACAGACGAAATATTGGAGAAGCTCCACAGCAAAAACAGACTGGGACTTCCCAAGAGTCAAAGAATGAGGAAGCAGTTGGACTACATGATGACAGAGCAGGAATGCAATTGCTCACTGGAACCAACCGAGAAACCCAGTCACATGTTTTGATTAGTGGTGCACCAAAGGCAGACAGTGTGAATATTCAAGACATAATTCCAGAAGATGTTGAGCCCAAGACTTGGACGTCAACACAGATGTGCTGTGCAGCCACAGTACAGACCCCAGAAAGAGCCCCAACTGGCTGTGAATTTGCTGAAGTGCCAAATGAAAACAGTTATAATGTGACACAATTCAAAGCATACCGTGCAAGCGCACATGAACCTCAGAAAATATCATACAATGCATTGACGCCTCAGGAAGTAAGTGTATTAGAAACTGAAGACTCTTTAAGAGCTCCACCATACACTCCTGTTTCTGCCACATACAACCCACACATGTCCAGAGATAGTGCTGGTGATAGCACACACGCATCTGCTGCAGACACACATGACCAGCTAGGTAATCCAAGTTTCACGCCAGCACACAACACAGATATTAGTGACAAACATAAGACACACAGCACCTTTCAAGAACAAGCTCGTAAGGCTCAGGGAAGCACCCACACGCCTGAAAATTCCCTTTGCTCACGTCTCTCCGACGGGCATGTGCCAGACTTGCGTTCGCCGACACCTGAGAAACAGTCGCGGGTGGTCATAGCTCTCGTACGCACCACAAGTCCAGACGGATTTCTTCCACGCACGCCCACTCCAGACTCCCAAACGCACACACCGGATCCACGTTCATACACTCCAGACTTTCGAACGCCAACGCCTGACATTAACGACGAGTACGTCTCACCAAGACCAGACTCCGCTCTTTCCACAACCTCAGAGGAGTATTATGAATGTAGCGACTCGCCTCTCCAGGAGCCTATTTTTGACCGAGCTGCTTACCACAACCGTGGGTCAACGGAGGATCATGTTAGCTTCACATACACAAACACTCCTAATGCTAAAACCATTGCTGCTAGTCCTGCATACATAAATTATAAGCCTCATGCTGTAACATTAGGTACCACAGACAGTAATACCTCTAACAGTGAAACACAGAGTTTGTCTGGGCCTGCTAGCATCTCCTCTTCCTCTTCTTTACCTGAGAGGACCGTGAAAAGGGGGGAGGAGGAGGAAACCGCAAAGAACGAAAATGTGAGAGAAGTGGTTAAAAAGAGGAGGACAGAGGGAGATTCCCAGAGGACACAGAGGAGCAGCAGCGAGGAAGCTAAAAGAACAGCAGACCATTTTAAACAAGGTAAAGACTTGACAGAGAGGGCAGAAAAAAACAAGGAGGTCCAACACCAAGCCCCCAAGAGAAAGAAGGTGCTGAACCAATCAACAGCAGAGAGCCTGGTCGACAGAGGAGTGACTCCAGGAGGGTTAACCAATGAGGGAGCAGAGCCAAAGCGATTGTCCACAGGTGACCTTAGACCAAAGAAGGCTTCTTCTGAAGGAGAGAGACCAGACAAAGAGAAGGCTGCAGACAGGTCGGCATTAGGACCCAACAGTGCGGAGAGGAAAGGCAGGCCTCAGTCAGCCGGAGAGACTGAGGGACAGAAGGTATGAACAGTGAAGCAGCACATATTCTTACCTTTGGACAGAGCCAGGCAAGCTGTTTTCCTACGTTTCCAGCCTTTGTGCTGAGCTAAATCAGCCAACCAGGTAGCTTCATACTGAGCGTCCTATCAGCTCTCAAATTGTCTTGTTTGGCAAGTTTGACTCGTAGTAGTATTTCATCATGAAGTCCATAAATATTCATTGATTCTTGAGTCATACTAGGTTTTGCTGCACCATGCTGAAAAGACAATACAATATCAGCAGTACAAAATGAAACGACCTGGTGCAAAACTCCAGCTGCTGAAGTCATGAAGTCTTACTGCAGTGTTACAGTCATTAGCTCAGATCTGTCGGCACTCAGTCAGCTCCAAATCTGGCTTCAGCTGTCAGCTGTTTGAATATGTTGTCAAATATTTAACAAAGTTAGTGCGTGTGTGTTTAAATGTGCCTTTGGAAATACGGGAGAGCTCATTGTGTGTGCAGTGTGCTATCTATCTATCTATCTATCTATCTATCTATCTATCTATCTATCTATCTATCTATCTATCGTATAGGCAGTGTGCTATGCAAGCTTGCCATTTCTGCTCTTGTGTGTGTGTACGTGTGTGTGTGTTTGTGAAGGTCTGTTGAGTATGCATCAGCCGAGCGTCACTAAGTTGAAACACACGACACTTGTTCATTATTGAAAAAGGAGTCTGTGTGTGATTTAAAGTGACACACTTTTAATGATGCACTGCTCGCGTTCACCCCGCTTGCAATATTAATGAACCGGTAAATGATTGATAGTTTCACATTTATTGGCGTCGCTGACTTCAGTCGCCGCTGACCTGAGTCTACGCCTTTTATCTAATGCTGGTCTTGTCAAGCCGCTGAGGTGTTGTTGGCATGTTTTAACTGAGTTCTGTCATGTAATATTAACAGAGGTGACAATAAAACACATCTTGCTGATTTGCACTTAAGTACCTTTCTTTTCCATTTGTGAGAAAACCTTTACGTCCCTCGGCTCTGCATGTGTGAGTGGAAGAAAGTTCCACTGCATCGTTGCCAGCACACTAATAGAATACAAGATGAATGTCTGCTGAAGTGTTAGACATAATGTGTTGTCAAATGTATTGACACATTTCCTCTATTCTGCATTCTCGTCTCCTCCCCTAGCATTTTCATACTCCTCCCAGATTTCCTCGAGGACAGCAGCAAGAGAGTGGAGCGTCCTCCCCTTCCCGACCATCCAGATCCCCTCGATCCCTCTCGGCCTCTCGTCCCTCTGGAAGCCGTCAGCTGAACCAGGCAGATAGCAAGGCGCTGCATGGTACTTTCCAGACCTTGGATAACACCTCATCTCCTCGCAGACCATCCAGACCACCTCCTTCAATGTCAGCGGGTGCCGGCGGGTCCGCAGCTGGGCGGAAGCAGGCTGAAGGCTCCCACGGCCGGCAGAGCCCCCCCTCTCGACAGCCTCTAGCAGTGCAGGGCAGGGTGAGAGCGGGACAGTCACCAAATCGGTCTCCTTACCCCAAACCCCAGGCCTCCTCTAGCGCAGTGCAGCAGCTCCATCCACACTCCCAGAACCAGACGGTATCACCACAGGAGGCGCACCACCAGGAAGAAGGAAAGGCTCCATTTAGCATCTCTTTTAGCAGGCTGTACAGCCTTAAGGGCCTGAGGGACAAGATGAATAAGCTGCCGGCGCAGAGCAAGAGAGGCAGCACCAGCTCTCCGGTACAGGGACATAAGAGCACCAGCTAGTCTGGTACCATCAGCTACCCTGGCATCGATTTTTACATTACTGTAACAAATCAGGCCAAAGACAAGTAAGTTAAAATAAAAGACAGCATCAGTCCTGTTTGCACAGCAAAGACTCGCCTCTGCACCTCCAGTGTTGCTCTTCTTGCTGACGGTTTTAGTGAATATCTGACCCACGACTTGTGTTGTCGCCTCGTCTGCTGGACGAAGCGCTTCAAGCTGATTTCCACATGGCAGTTATCAGTATGAAACCACTCTGTTTCTCATTTGTGGACCAAACAAACTCTGACTGGATAAGTGTTTTTCTCTTGACTTCTCATTTCCAGGCATGATTCTTATTCATTTTGCTGCATCTGATATCCGGAGTTGAACCATAGCTTCCTCTCCTGAGTTATTACATGGCATTGAATGGTTTTCTTGTTGCTTTTTCACCCACTTGGCCTCAGTTATTGACCAACTGAATCATGGAATTCTTTCAAACCTTCTGTCCCACATTTTCATATGAATGTTTGGATATTGTATGTTTAAATTGCTAGCATGGCTAAACAAAACGAACACCAAGAACATATGTAAAGGGTATATAAACCTTCTTCCAGTAAAGCTGTATGAGTGACTGGGAGTCATTCATCAAAATGCACATGAATGTGGTTTAAAATAGGTACTATCTTTGCATGTTTGAGTTTGTTTCAACCATGAAAATGTACATGCTGTATTTACAGATGCACTGTATTCTGTGTGATCACAACATGGTGTTCCACAGATTCACTGTTCACTTCCAGCGCTTTACATTCTGTGAGCAGACAGATAAATAAATGTTCAAGTGGCTGACCTCATGACAGGCAAACACAAATAAAAAAAAATATGTATATATTGTGTTTAAATGAGTTGAGTGGGAGCATTTGTCCCACATTTGTATTATGCCAAGCCAAGTGTTTCCTCCTCTGCGCATTCACAAAGTGCTTACGATGCAGATTTGACTGCTAAAACTGTTGATGCAGAATCTTATCTTACTGTTTTTTGATGCCTCAGACCTTCTTTTCGGTTGTTTTGTATTCCTCCATTCTGTGCTGTACAGTGAAAGACTAAAGCAGTGAGGTTATTGATTTGTCCTTTGTTTACACCAAATCCCATTTACATTCGAAATGCTTTTTGCCTGGAACACAAAGCTTCTTTGCCCAAACAAAGCACAAGTTATCTGTGGAGACGAGCGCAGTAAACAGCACACAGGACAGGCTCGCTGCTCTGAAGACAGATACAGATGCCCTGCAGAGTCTAACAACAGTGTAGTACAACATGGTGTCCTTGAGTTTCTCTGAAGGAAAGTGGAAATGTGCCGGAGAAACCAAAATGGCTGAAGTTCACATAATTCAAACTGGTTTACAAAGCTACAAATGAGCAAAGCTCCAGTCTGTCATGTTGTGATGGAGGCAGACATGAATTGGTGCACTTGCTGAATGTTTGTCTGTGTCTTTGCTTCTAAAGCAGCTTTATTTAACTGCAGTGAATCCCCCATATCACTGTTTGGCTCTGTGAGAACTTTGGTTCATTTTGTTTGGGGATGCAAGGGAGGTGCAGATTTTCTCTCACCGCAAACTGTGATTGAATTCGTTTTTGAAATAAAATATAGATTGTGAACCACGGATGGCCGCCCTTTGGAGCTGTGAAAGGCTGCTCTGCATGCCGACTGAGGAACTTAACTCGACATCATTGAAGCAGAAGAGGAGAGGATGTACTAAACATTTGATTTATCTCAGCGTATGTCTTCTAGCTCCAGTCCTGTCAGGAAAGAGTTCGAAATGATCCAGCAGAGGTACTGTACGGTCCCTCTGTGGAAGCTTCAATCATCTTTCCCAGCACGTTGCAATTCTGCAAATATCAGTTGTAATCCATGTCAGACACGGTTGTGAGTTGTGAACAAATGTCCTCTAGCAAATAGTACAATCAAGATGATCCCAAAGGACATTTTTATCAGATGTTACCTCATATTCAGACATGGAGCACAGAAGCTCCTCCTGACAAAAATGGCGAGGTTATGTGAGCTGCATGAAAACCTTCAGCTGAGGTGTGATGATCAATGTTTTATTTTCACAGTCGAACATGAAGCTTTAATGTGTGAAATGACAGACTTGCTTTGCTGAAGTTGTCTTCCGTGTGCTGCAAAAACTGATGGCATGCCAGCAGAGACAAGTGATGTGTCCAAAGCCTGACTGACTCACCTGAATTTGCATGCTTAAGTAACAAGAGGGAGAGACATGGAAAGAGATATCTCCTTATTGTAGGGTATGCAAACACACATACTGTACAGAGCTAATAACCCAAATAAGCAACCATTAATTTGGGGGAAATTGCTTATTCATTTTCTGGTGGAGAATTAGACAACAGGATCAATAGCACACTGATATCTAATATATGAAGCCAGCTGCTGATTAGCTTAGCTTGGCACAAAGACTGGACACAGGAAACAGTTTGCCTGGCTCTGTCCAAAAGGAACAAAATCCACCAACAAAACAGACAATTTGCTGTTTTATATGTTGCTGCGTGTTACATACAGCTTTGTGTTGGACTTTTTCTTAGCAGCAGTGACTTCCTGGATGCACTGCATGTAGCTCAGGGCAAAGAAATACCACAAATTGTTGTCATTTTTACACTTATGTTTTTGTAAGGGTCAAACAAGGGCTAGCGCTTTGCCTGTGCTTCCTGTCTTGGGGCTAATCTAACTCATTGTCACTTCATATTTGTGGTGCAGACATGAGATTGGTATCAATCTTCTCATCAAAGTCCCAGCAATAAAGCAAATGAGTGTGTTTCCCAAAATGTTGAAGTATTCCTTTATATCCAAGGAGGGTTAAATATAGAGCAAGTGGACTTGTAGTGCTCCTGGCTGTTGTAACAGCAGTCATTTGAGTGGTTGGGGTGTAAATGACAG
>JBBMOE010000033.1:6427867-6464212 GCA_037975065.1 Chaetodon trifasciatus
TTGTGTTTTTTACGACAGAGCCACGGGGTGACTCACGCGTCAGCACTCGGCTTAATAAAAGACTATCACACTGGCACTTTGAGGAGCGGGCCACACGTGGCTTTAGAGGATGGAGAGTAAGCAAGCTGCGATATCTGGAGACTAGCTCAGGGCACATTTTGAACGGCACTTGAGGTTGCCTTTGTTGTTTTGTTGAAAGAGCGACGGTGTAAAGTTAGATTCCAACCCCAGTCTCACCACAGATGGGGACATCCAAGCCAATCAGACAGACAGACAGACAGACAGACAGACAGACAGACGTACAGACAGACAGAGAAATATGATTTTGGATCTGTTCAGGCAGAGCAGCAGGGAGGGTCCCGGGAAAAGAAAAAAAAAAAAAAACAGCTTAAGGTCACACACACGCACACACACACACACACATGCACAAACACACACACATTTTGGCCCACTCCCTCCTCTGGCATGCAGCTGATTGTTGGAGTGGCATTTAATTAATCCTGTCAGAAAAGGTTAAGATAGAGAGGAGAGAAGGGAGGGAACAAAATTAAAGACATTGACAGAGGGAGAGACTGTAAGACGCTTCATTTGCCAACTGAAAAACAATTAATTTCACTGAGGCAATTTAGTTTGGTCTCACTCTGCAGACAACTGAATAAGGTATACCTGAACACTTATGTGGACAAATGTAAACTGAGTTGGCCTGCTGACGAAGGAAGGCTCACATGGGGTAAGTGATGGAGGCGTGAGTGTTGAGATATGCTATAAATCTGCAGCCTGTCATTAAAAAATCTACGGTATGCCTTATAGTAATTTACAGCATTGGTGTTCTTGATCTCTCATTGTAGGTTGCTGCCTCAAATTATATATCCAGGTGGTGAAAGTGAACATGAATCCCCTCCCTTGGCAAGAATTATCAAGCCCCTGTGGAAAGTATTCAACCCTTGCAGGAGACAACTTGTACAGGTGTATGTCACAAGCTGACTGAAGGAAGCTCAACCAAACATCCTCAATATGGACTCTTTTGCATGCATTCAGCAGATAAGGTCGTTAATTATCTCATCAGGATCTGAGTTTCTGTCTTTTAAAGCGACTCTTTTAGCAATTTGCTGAATTTTCATCCTCTCACATTCATAGAGAGGCGCATGTGAAGACATTTTTGCCTGGGTGTCGAGACAGTAGCCTGCATTGTGAGTTCTTGCCTCCTCTGATGGATCTGTACTCCTCTCTATTGAGAGTCAATTCCACTGTCATCAAGGGGGATAAAATGTGCAATAAGAGGCAACCACTAGTGATCAGAGGATAGTAAAGGTCTTAAATAACAACTTGTGCTTAACGTGTTAAAAGTTTGTACAGCCTATGCTCTATTTTGTTTATGTGTTGACATATTTGAGACAGCAGCTTACAGGTGACCTTCACTGTGACTCTTGTTTGTGGCTGTCAGAGGAGGACAAAGACAGGACACACAACAATGATCTGCGGCTTCCTGTGGAACAATATGTGTGCACCCTTTCTAGCCACTAAACTGTGCACACACATAAAGGAGTCTTTGCTCTGCTGAAGGTGTTAGACAATATTGCCATCTGCAGGTCATCCAGAGTCATGGATTCTCAGATCAGTGTATCTGCACAGCTAAAACTGATGCAGATGGTCCTGCAATAAATCCCCACCTCTATGAATATTAAGTCAGATTCCTGTTGAAACTGTGTCAATCCAGTTTAATGGTCAATTTAGTTTAATGGTTGATGGCTGCAGTTTCAACAGCCTCAAAAATTAACTTTTCAGTGAACTCTATAGTGCAAAATTGTCCGTTCAGGTACTAAAATACAACATCAGTAAGTAAATTTAAAGCGCAAGTTAGACAGCTGAGATTTCAGATATAACCTCTGTCTCCCCCTAGTGGAGGAAGAGATGAGGTGCACTACAGTGACCACATCCTGCTGTCTTCAGGGACATCCTGAGGCTCTTTTCTGTGTTCACAGCTGTACAGTCCTCCAGCACCCCCTACCCTTAATTCAGGTGGAGCTAATTCTTCAGCTCCACCAGTAAAATAAAGTATTTGAACTAAAATCAGACGGTCTTTATGAGTAATGTGTCTTGTCGTGGTCCCACTGGCTTTGCTGTGGAACCAGATTAAACTGCATGTTTCCAAGCAGGGCTTTGATTTGAATAAACGACTGACCTTTAATTATTAGTGCGACTATGTGGGTTTTGTTTTTTGTTTGGCAGTTCTCAACTGTACCTGTCAACTACTGTACCAGTGAGTGGCTACAATGCCAGATACAGAATCCATTATAGGTTTATATAATGGTCATACAGTCATGAAATATTTCCCTTAAAAGCATTCTCTCAGCACCATCAGAAGTTTTGCTTCCATGAGCTACAAATGATGTTCCCAGACTGTTTCATTTTCCCGATTTTAAAATCTGATGTCAAAGCACGTCTCTTGTAAAAAAAAAAAAAAAAAAAAAAAAGGAAATGTGCCTTGAAATGTTTATAAGGGGGAAAAAAAACTCTTCATCTGCTTCCAGATATGCTCACATTTTATTAACTTGCAATGACTAAAACAACAAAAGAACACTTGATTGTTGGGTGCAGAGTCCTGAATTTCATAGTGAATGATTTTCATTTCCATCCACTTACATGATGTTGTTAAACCCCACCCCACACAACTCTCCACCACTGACCCAACTCAACCACAAAAAACAGAAAAACAAAATGACCAAATTCAATTGAAATATCAACATAAAGACACACAAACAACCAAGACGATTTATCAAAGCTAATGAAAACAAAGCACAACATCCCAGGCTGAGAGGTAGCCAGACCAGCCATCCCCACACCCAGAGCCTCTCTTTGATGCAGGCACAGGAGTTTTTAAGCACTTTAGGCCCAGCTCAGGTGCACCTCATTCAGCAGATGTAGCACACCTGGGCAGAGTTAGAGAGGAAAGGGGACAAACAGCACAGGGAACACACACAGCTGTGGCATTTTCTGACAAACAGTGTTCAGGTCTAACTTGAAGCTGGTAGCTCAAATTATGTTCATTTTCCAACCTTTACCTCCCATCAGTGACGGCTCCACCCAAGTTTCCTTGTTTTCTGTATTTAGACCTTTTCCAAATCTCAGCTTTTCAGCTCTGAGGAAACCTGGATATGTTTGAAATATATTAATAAGAATAATAAGATTAAATCACAAAGAAAGAGGCATTTTTCTATATGAATATGTTTATTGGTCTTTCGAAAAACAAGTCTATAAACAAAGAATTACAAGAAAATCAAAGGAGATGATGAGTAGCTGGTTGTCAACAGCCGATGAATGCAATAACAACTTTGGATATTTAAAACTTAGAATCCAGTCGATTCCTCTTCCATATAGCTTCACATATCACACAGACTCATGCCTAAACTAGAGAATCGTTATCTCCTCTTTGTGTTTGTATCATACCCTGTACAGACACAGACACTGAGACATACCAATGTACTGTCCTTCACTGCTAAAATGTGAGTTTCACGTGGTAAAGATTTTTTTTTTTTTTATCACTGTGCTGTCTTGGGTATTGGCTAAGGCACGTTCTGGAGAAACTTTTTTTTTCCCTATTTGCACTTCAAAGTGAAACGCTGCAAATAAGTGGCACACATTTTACAAAACAGTTACATCATTTTTTCAGACTAACAGTATAACACATTCAACCATACCACGTGGTTCCCCTGATCTACTGCACTAAAAGCCAGCTTACAGTACTACATTGAACAACAAAATCACGGAAAAAACATTCATCACAAATCTGTGAATCATCAGCTTTTGACAAGTGTGGCTGCAACAGCATGACGTAAATGTCCTTCATCATAGAAACATCGTTTGGCTTCCTAGACCTATAAGAGTCACAGCCTCACAGAGGTTTGTCTCATTTCAGTTCATTCACTGACACACCTTTCTTAAATCACTTATAAAATGGAATGACAGCACTAATAGAGACAAATATTAATTTGTGTTTTTAAAAAAAAAACAAAAAAAAACACTGCTGTTACATTAAAGCAGCCAGTGGAATAAACAATGTAACAGTATAGTACCAAAAGTTTACAGCAGTGGAACCGCACCCGACATGTTGACATTGATTATTGTTTGCAGCTGTGTTTCTTTGCAGGAATCAAGTACATTTCTCTGATGATAAATTACAATAAGTTGGATGTTAACTTCCATTAATGCAGATTTGTATGCAGAACGTGGCATCTTCTGCAGCTGAGCTTAATGTTGTAAGACTAATCCACTCATGACTGTAAATAGAAGAAGCAGGTCTGAAGAGATTGCATTGTATAACGTAAAGATATATTTCAGGATAAAATCTGCCCTCCATGTGACTCAATGAGCAATACTGCGTATGAGAGGGTCCAGCAGAGGGACCCCTCACTCCAGATATCGGCAGCCATGACAAGCCGTTTGCATAGCTAATCTCTACCCCTATGAGATGTACTTTATACATTTAGTAATGAACAGTGCATGTGGGCAGCTGCAGATTCATGAGTGCAGCCTGCAGAGCATGATAATGCATTCAAAGCACCTGGATAGCTTCACTGAGGATACAGAAATGGTAGAAGGTACAGTATGTTGTACACAAGCTATGACTATCATACAGTATATGTAAATATGTAAAATCAAGTTACAGGCAGAAATCGGCACTGCAGTGAAGACAGAAGAATGAAGAGGTCAACTTCAAGTATGTTACAAGTATGGTCATTAAGGGACTGTATACAAGTTATTGAGTAGGGGTCAGATAAGGGGAAAGTTGATTATTTTTACTTTTAGTTGAAAAAATAGACGCCGCAGTCGTTTTTTGTAGTGAATTTAATGGTCATCTAGACATCGGACAACTGAGTGGATCTGACTGAAAAATGTCTCCACATGCTAATCTGAGCTCTTAGTTTGTGTTTGTTGACGATGCATTGTGTCTGGTTACAAGAGGCAAAGTCAAAGGAGCCGAGCATCAGTGTGTGGATTCTAGTTTATTCAGTCTGTCGCTACCTGCCAGGTGACTAACGCTAGCTAGCATCTATCTGCAGATGTCAGGCTGAGGTCTCGTTGAGAAACGTTTTTTGGGATAACTTGTGTTTTTAATTTGCATAATGGTGGTGCGGGCTATTTATTATAAACACTCAGCTATCTTGCACATGAAGTCCTGAAAATGAAATTTCAATCATATTTTAGTTAGAAAAAAATCTAGAGGAAAAAAAAAAAGGTTTCAGCCCTCTGCCACACCCAAATAATTTTCATACAGTCCCTAAAGAGACCTTCCTCCTATTTGCATTGTGTGAAGGTGTTTTAATATTTACACTCTGTTCACAAGCAGCAGCAGGAACATAATGTGCGCTATCAGCTCGTTGCATTGACTGTACTGCACTCAGGATGACAGCGATGTATTCATCAAAATCTTGAAAAGCTTGTAATCAGCATTTCTTTGATCCCCATTAATCTGTCAACATTCTAGTTTTCACTTTCTGCATTAGAGGTGATGTTGTTTTTAGCAAATGCATCAGCATTCGCACAGTATGTCTGTTCTACGCTGTTGACATTCTGTTTATAACTGAATATGAGTTTAAGGTCAGGAAAGACAGCCCACTCTGTCTCAATGATGATATTCAGCTGCTGCATACCTGTGGGTGTAGCACTTCTAGTGAGGCCGTCGTGACCTGAAATAAACTGGTGTGTGAGAGTGTGGAGGGGGGCACTGATGATAATGCTAACATTTGCACTCTCCTCTGCTCCAGTGCACTAATGCTCATCACCACAGCACCAGCAGACCAGCATAAAAAGGCCACACAGCTGAGCAGAGCACTTGACTCCCTGCAGCTCACATTGATCGCATGCCTCTCAATATGCAACAGTGACTGATCCAGAGCAAAACCCTGCTCTCTCCACTTTAGAGAGCTGCAACCAGTCTGAGAAGTGTTAAGCACTGAAGCTGACTTAAAAGCTTTCGTATGATTAAAAGGAACCCTCTCCAACACTATTTTGCGCGCTTTTGCAGACATAAAGCTCAATATTAAGGACACATTAGGTGCTGATGGCTCATTAACCAAAGGAGGGAGAGAGAGTACAATCTTAAGATGGCAAGAGGAGAGGGGATCGTATGCACAGTAGCAGACCATGCCCCTCCCCCTCACTAAGTGCTGCAGAGATGCAAGGGGATGTGCGTGTATGAGTGTATGTGCATAGGAGGAGGGGGGATGGGGAAAAGAAAGTGAGAGTGTGTATTTATGTGTGAGTGGAGGCAGTTCCTACAGTTTAATGATCGTTGCAGTTGGAGCAGGGCAAGAGAACGGACAGGACAGGAAATGGATCGGCCAGCGGTGAAGGCGGCCAGGCCAGGTTTCTCTCTGCTCCACTTCATGCATTATCAGCTGGAGGAAGTTGTCACACAGAAATGAGAGGGGGGTTAAATTCACTGGGTGCTAATGCTTAGATCTGGTATTGTTCAAGTTTTTTTTATATAAGCTATGCAAAGATTAAAGATTTTTCAACATCAATTCCCCAGAGGATTTACATCTTCTCAGTGAGAAAGCTCCTCTTTGCAACTCTGAGGGGGAGGCGGCGCTCTCAGAGGCCAGGACGGAGGTTGCCGGCCTGTTGTAGTACGGTGGGACAAGGGGCGTGGTTTCTCCACCAGCCTCTCAGGATGCGAAAAATATGCTTCTCTTCATGTGTGTCATGCTTATGAGGTCAGACAGCAAAGTGCACAATGCACTCCTCAGCCACCGCACTGTGCCGCTATGTGCCAAAGCTCCTCATGCACAATCTCACACATACACACACACTTGAGTGCACACAAACATACATAAAGATCTATCTTATGTACACACACACACAATTCCTCCCTAGTTCCCTAAGCTGGGACCAGCCAGCAGCAAGAACAACCATCCATGGCTTTGACCCTGAATCAAACATTGACAGAAAGAGAGGGTGGGAGGGCATAAAAATAGGACAAGTTGTTTTTGTAGAAAAATAGAGGAATTTTCAGAGGCTGATAAAACGTCTTTGGCACTTCTGAAAACACAGCATACATAGAGAAATTGACACTGAGTATAAAAGGCCAAACTAGAAAGCTCTAAAGCCAGAAAAACCTTAAGATAATCCAAGTTTATCCACATATGAGTCTGGCGAGTCCCGGGTGGATTTGAGCCTGAACAGGCCCGTACTCCACCATCTCCCCGTCCACAGTGATCATGCCTTGTGGAGACATGGGCTCCAGCCGCAGGGCCTTCACCTTCTCGTACACCAGGTGGGGGCAGCCGCACGCCAAGTGGGCGCCCTTCTCCATGGCGAGGAAAAGGCGCAGTAGGGCGGGACGGGAGATTCCTGCTGTCACATAGAACAGATGAATCACCCCGTCATCTGCCATTGCGCCAGGGACTGTCCACAGGTCCTCAGCCAGGTGGGACTGGTAAATAGCCAACACCAAGACAAAGTCCTCCTCCTTGACCACAGTCCAGCTCTCTGGGACTGGCTGGTCCAGGCCAGGAAGCAGAGAGTCCACCGGTGCTCTGGTCTTGCCATCGCTCTGGGTCTCAGGTCTCTTGGTGGTGATAGCGTTGTTGGAGGAGTTGGTGATGGTGTTGTGGTTGGAATTTGTGCTTTTGTGATTGTGGCGAGCGTTCTGGTTTGGAGAGGTGTTGGGGATGAGCCGACAGGGAAGGGAGGAGCAGAGTGAGAGGTGCTGAGGTGTGGAGGGGGGGTGGTTAGCCTTCGTGCTCCCTTTTGGAAGTTTTGGCACCTCCTTAACAGGCAGATAAGCTAGCCTCCCCTGATAGACTCTGAGGGAGGCCAGGCGCACCAGGGTGCCCATCAGGAAGCGGATTGCTCCAACATGGCGGTACTTCTCACTCTCAATGTCGACGTCAGCCACGAAGCCCCAGGCCAAGGACAGGAAAGAGAAGAGGCGCTGCCGAGAGGCCAAGTGGATCGACACCAGGTCCATGGAGCCAACCAGACCTTTGCACAGCATGAAACCACAGCTCAGTAGTAGCTCTTCATTCCACGCTGGAGGTGACCTGAGACATGTTTGCACACATCAAGAGTTAAAAACAATCACAACACCACATGAGACTGTTATGAATTACTGTGGATGTGCAATAAAAACAGAGGTCTGTATATTTATCTATTTTTCTGAATGCACAGAGCCACTAGAAAATTTGTGAACCCTTTAGAGTTTTCTGTATTCCTACAGAAATGTGACCAAAAATGTGACTGGATCTTCATTCAAGTCCTAAAACTTGATAAAGAAGACCCAGTTAAACATTATTCACTTATTAAATGAGCAAAATCAGGTGTTTCAATCAGTGGGATGACAATCAGGTGTAAGCTTAGCAGTGCCTGCCCTACTGACGAATATGAACATGCGTCTATCGTCTGGTCTTCACTACACAGGCTTGTGGAAGTGTGCCATGCCTCTATGAAAGGAGATTCCTGCAGATCTCAGAGAAAATGTTGTTGATGGTCACCAGGCTGGAAAAGGTTACAAAACCATTTCTTAAGAGTCTGATCTTCATCAGTCTAGTGTTCGAAAATTAAACACCACTGTTGCTCTCCCCAAGATTGGGTCCTCAAACAAAAATCACTCCAAGAGCAAGGTGTGCAACACTCAAAGAGGTCACAAAGACCCCCAGGGTAACATCTGAGGCCTCTCTTGAGTCCACCACCAGACAAACACTGAACAAGGATGTTGTGTGTGGCAGGATAGCAAGAAGAAAGCCACTACTGCCTGTCTATAGATTGCTAAAGGCTACGTGGAAGAACCAGAGGGCTATTTGAACATATGACAACATATATGAACATTTTTCTGTGGACAGATGAGGCCAAAATAGAACCTTCTGGTTTAAATGAGAAGCGTCTTCTTTGGTGAAAACCTAACACTGCATTCCAGTATGAGAAACTTATCCCAACTATGAAGCTTCTAGTGGTATCATGGTTTGAGCTGCTTTTTGCTTGCAATCGTATGTATCCTGGTTTACAAATTCAACAGGGCAATGCGAGATTAAACATTCAGAAACTGACACTCAACAAAAGCCATAATGTCTAGAGTTTATATCTAAACATGTATTTCCTGAGAATAACTGGACTCAACAAGAATGAGTTTAAAATATGCAAGTGATTGTACAGTGGTGCTTTGAGCTAAATGCTAACATCAGCATGCTAACATGCTCCCAGTCAATACTACAATGTTGTTTGTTTGTGGCAGGTCTACTGTTTACCATGTTCGCTGTCTTTGTTTAGCATGTTAGCTTGCTAACACTTGCTAATTAGCAGTCAACACAAAGTATAGCTGAGCGGAAGGAAGGCATTTGACATTTTTTTGGAAAAGCACCAACTGAAGGTGGAGGGGGGCACTTGGACTCATGACCACAGTATTCTTTGACTATATTTCTGTATTTCTTTCTTTGATGTTGTGCTCAAAGCTAACCAGCAGATGGAGATGATACTCTGGGCAAGTGCGGGGTCGACAGGTTCCACAGCTGCACTCTGGACTATAATCACTCATAATGTGCAAGTTTCTAAACCCATTACATCACTCCTTTGAGAGTTATCAGCAGCCTGAAATGACCTCTGCTGCACAGTAAAGCAGTTCCAGTCTGCTCTGTCTCTCCTCCCTCCTGAGGAATGATGTGCCCAGTCAGCCTTTGGCATAATTACACAGTAAGGAGATAAATCGTTCTTTTTTAGGCTGAGGGAAGTTCTTCTTTGCTCTTCTTTTGTACCGTTGGTCCATGCATTTAAATGACTCATTAATGGACTGACTCACTGTGAGTAGTGGTGGACAGAGGCAGCCAGGGCGTTGCCCGAGCCACCTGGTAGAATACCCAGAGGGATCTGGATGGCCTCTTGCCAATCCTCTCGGTCCATCAGACCATTTATCACCTGAACAAGAACAAATACAAAATGAAATCAGATCATGGTCCAAAATAGAAAGTAGTATCTGTGTGTGTGAACAAAGGTTACAATAAAATGTTCTGTTCTGTGTCATCAGATTCCTTGTATGTGTACTTGGCCAATAAGCTAATTCTGATTCTGATCCTGTTAAAAAATTAAAAACAGTGAAGCAAAAACAAGAGCGTTAATCAATGACTGCAGAGATTTTAGTTGCCAGAATCACTGGTACTCTCGTGTCATGCCTGAGTCCAAATTAAGTTTTTTTAGAAGCTTATCCTGAAAAGTGCTCAGAATAGAAACAGGGGTGAGAAGATTTATATCATTTCAATCTGTGATTGATTGATTTATGGAAGATTGAAAATGATAAGTATATTTCTTTTTTATGTATGTATTGACTACATCCAGCGATTGATGTGGAAAAAAATAAATGCTAACCCTCTCCTTATTCACATTATGCTGTGTGTATTGCAAATAATTAAGCGTTACATGAATTTCTTCAGCGAATCAAAGATACAAGGAGATATTGATGTTCACAACAAAAATGTATTTAACCAAAAGGACAACCAGTTCAATTATTAGAGCAAATAATTGACTGTGTACACTAGCTTCAGTGTGTGGTGCAGTGAAGTCATCAGGCCAGGATGGCCTTAATTCCTTCTATTCTCTGAGAAATCCCAGGATACTTTCTCTTCTCCCTACTTCTAGTGAGTCACACAAACAAAGCAACTCTGCATCACCATGCTCTATGTCCAATTGTCCCTCAGGCCATCCACACAAACTTTAGCGTGCAGTGCGGTGAAGTCACTCGGCCTGCGACGGAGACCTCTGGATTGTAAGGTTAAAGAAACGTTCCTTTGACTAGCCACCGACAGAGAACAGCATGGAGGCAGACTGGGAACAGGTGAGCATCCAAGAGTGCCCCCTGGCTAATACACTTTATTCAGGGTCATTACGAACCACCCAGAGAACCTGATATGGAGAGGGCAGAGACGAGTACCGGCAGCCTGTGGAAAGTGCCGGTGCACAAGAAAAAGTCACGGTACACCAGAGAGTACTGTGTGCCAGCACTGCGTATTGGCACTGTCTACCAGTGTGTACTGGCTCACTTTGAGCACTCACTGTTATAATTTAATAAAAACATTAAATGACATTTATTTAGCTCTTTGTCCTTAAACAACGTGAAGAGGTGTGTTGCATTTCAGTGCTGTCCAGCAGAGAGCATCAGAGCTGCCAACTTCACTGGACTGTTAGTTAGTTTTAAGGAGAAGGTGCAAGAGAGCTTTTTCTTTTTAAGAGGGAGATGCTTCACATGCCAAAAAAATAGATAATAAATAAAATAAATTCAACTGTCCAATCACAGCCTGGAGGCGGAGCTTCTAACTGCTTACAAAGCTGATGGCAGCCATGTCAGAGATGTTATGAGAACCTAATTAATTGTTTTTTTTATGTAAGTTTTTAATTATGTCTCGCTGAACACATACATAAAAGAGAAATACATATTATAATGTGTATTGCATTTCACTTCATTTCTGTTTGATTTGTTTTCATCTGAGCATTTCAAATCCTCTATGTTAGCTGTCATATCGCTGTGAAACCACAGCAGGCTGTGTGAATGCAAAGCACCTCAAACAGCAGCCCATCTCCAGACATGATCACCAGGGCATCCCACTGCGACAGGTCCGCCTTCATCACCAGCTCCCGTGCATGGTTCTGGTGCTCTGAAGCAACGACAAGTGAGAGAAAAATAAGAGAGATAAAACAGAAAATGTGACAAAGTGTAGGGCAAAGTGGCAAAATGAAAACAAGGGCAGAGAAAGAGACATGCTGCCTTCATGGCCAGCCTCTGGGGCAGGATCAGGGAGATTAGGCAGAAAAGAGATTCAATTTCCCCACATCACATTAGCCCATCCAGTGGCTACTCAACAGCTCCAAGGCAGCTTAGCCTCCCTGCAAACATCTGTGGACTGACAATTATCTGCATATGTATATGTGCATTCACTGCGTGCGTGTGAGTGTGTGTGTGCGTGTGCATCTAAGTGTTGGTTAATGCGCTGGCGAAGGACTGAGCTATTTGTTCAGCCTAGTTTTATTGGCAGCATCCTTGAGTAGGTCCCTCTGCAGGGGGTCTCTGTGGGCTCGTCCTGCCAGCATTAAAGTCTACAGTCCTACCAGCCGAGACTCCCCAGTGGTGTGTGTGTATGTGTGTGTGTGTGTGTGTGTGTGTGTGTGTGTGTGTGGAAGAGACAGCTTTACAGAGAGAGAGGGAGGAAGGCAGACAACAAAGAAGTTTGCGAGTATTGATGCAAAGCCATCATGAAGGAAATATTTTTTCACTCAGGCTTCAAGTATTGATCGAGGACGGGAGCAAAATAAAAACAACTATCCTCTCCTTTCCTTTCAGCCTGCTCAACCTCTACCTGTCCCTCTACACCCTCCTGGGCCTCCCTCTTTCTCCCATGCTGCCGCTGCTTGTTTGCTGTGCACTGAGGAGGCTGGAGGCAGTGATGCAGTGCTGTGTTGACAGACACAGGCAGAGGCAGTAACAGCAGCAGCACAGCTGACTCAGCACTTCAAACCTCCGGCTGATGCTTTACTTCCCAGTCACTTCCTTATTCAAGGGGTCACTGTCAAACACACAACCTAAACCTGAGGCGGCTCTTGGTTTTCACATAATCCAACTGTCAATTCCTCTTTGAGCTGCACAGATTATGGCTGATAATAACACTGTGCTAAGGGAGTACGTGAATGCACGCTTGAAATCTGGGGTAAATTCCAGTTGTTTCACTTTAAATGCAGCGTTTTCCTCCTCGTGTCACACTCTACTGCCCTCTTCTGAGGTTAACCAGGGTAGAGATAAAGCTCGGTACACTGGATGCTTCATACAGTATGTAAAAGGTACATGCTGACACAAGAGGCGCCTCCATTGGAACTTGTCCTTCCTCGGGCAAAGGCTGTGTGATACATTCATTAAGGAGCTGCGTGCTGGCTAAATGGGTTGTGCCAGTTAATCCACTCGTAGTCACTTCTCACTGGCCACCACATCCGACCACTGAAGGCCCTCAGCAACCCATATTCTCCCCCCTCCTTTCTGCTCTGCTCCGTTCCTCTTCGACCTGGGTCGACGTCAATAAATACTCTGTCTTTTTTCATCATCATCCAGCTGCTGACCTTTGTTTAAGCCCCAGGAGTCCACACAAAGAGCCAGCATGCACATTAGTAATCTTTCTCAAATAAGCAAACACAGTTTCTCCCTCCTTTTCCTCTTTCCCTGCTGTCATATTCTGTCTGACTTTGAGCTGCATCAGAGATTCAGGCGCTGATGCACTGCCAAGTTGATGCTGGAAGAGACAGCTAATTCCTACCTGTCAAACTGTGGGTCCTGTCAAACAGGGTTGGTTGTTGGAGTGGAGTGCGGTGGAAAGTAAAAGCTCAAAGGCTAAACGATGCATCGTGCATGTTTTTCATTTTCCCTGTTTCCGAGCAGCTCATTGGTATTCAGAGGGAGGTCACTTGGAGTTTAGAGCCTCTGATGACAGTAACCAACACATGACACTGTTTAAGGTCACAAAAAGCCACCAGCAGCTCGTACAGAATGTAGAGCAGCTGAGGAGACTGAAACCAGAATTTAATGAGTATCAGTGTACATCTGTGTGTGCGTGCATGTGGGTGTGTGTGTGTACACATGTGGCTTGTGAATTTGTAACTATACAAATAATGCATCACAACTGCAGAGAGCACAACTGCTGCAAAAAATAGAAGTCTGTTTATTCTGTGAAGGTTTAATCCCTTCAACCGTATTTCATGTCAGGGTGACCTTGAGATAATTGCCAGCAACATGCATAAAGAAGGGTCTGTACTTGTATGAACGCTACTGACCTGTGATGATGAGTGTGTAGGGAACAGCGGCCTCAGTGAGCATGCCCTGTACATGGCCAGTAAAGAGCTGGAGAGCCTGGCCGCGACCACTGTGAGGGTTCACCAGTATCATGACTCTGCAAGGCCGACGCACCTCCATGTACACCACACCTGGTGCAGACAGAGAGGTGGATGTGAGCGGAGGCAAGCATAGAGATGAAGCAAGAGGACACGAGGAGGTCTTGCTATGCATGATCAAATATTTCAAAGAATGTATATGGACAAGCTCATACCTCGGGGGAAAAAAGAGCATGAAACAGAAAAGTCATAGGTTGTGACAGCATTCACATAGAGCTAAAGCTAAATGTTAATGTGACGCGCTGCTTTCTTCAAGGAGACAGGGCCAACATTTCTCTCAGTCAGGATCATACCGATTATTAATAGCAATTCTGTGACATTTCATTAATCCCCAAGAGGAAATCCTCCTGTTGCAAATGCCTCTCCAGGGACGACAGAGTAATGGAATGACTGCACTTTATTGCCCCGGGGTTGACAAGCATTCAGCATCTTGCTCGAGGGCACTTTTGCAGAATGGACGTTTTACTTAACCAGCGCTCAACCGACTTTGTGAAGATAAAAATTTTGATAATTAGATATAAAATATAGATGAGCCTAACAAATTAAAGATGTGTGTTGGTTAATGGAATAGTTAGGCATTTTGGGAAATATTTGCTTTCTTGGCGAGAGTTGGTTTAGAAGATTGATTGCGCTCTCATGTCTGTATGCTAAGCATGTAGCTTCAGCTGGGAGCCAGTTATCTTACCGAAAGGCCGGTTGTTAACACATATCTTGTTTGTCTAAACCAGGAACAGCTGCCAAGCAAACAGTGGAGTGTCTGAGAGGTTACTGGTTCCATCCAGGAAATAGTCTGGCACATAAAGCAGAAAATTTCCATTTTTATACTTGTATTTTTGTGTGGATAAAACAAACAAGATATTATGTGTTTAATAATGATGGTAGGCAGATTATGTTACCTGAGGACAGAGCCTGTCTCTTTATGCAAAGCTAAGATAGCCAGATGCTAACTGTTGCTACATTACTTATTTTACTACACAAACTAGAGAGTGGTATCAACCTCCTCATCTAACTCTCAGTGAATGAGTACATTCCCCTAAATTTTGCTTTAAGGGACAGGAGGAGACAGGTGTGTTGATTATAAAATGCCCGAGAAGTTAAACTGTACAGATGATGAGATAGAGAGGAGGCATGAGCTTGAGTGGTTGAGCAGTGGTTGGATAAAACCTGCAAAGTGGTTTTAATGTGATGTAATGAAGATCAAATTATCTCATTGCATTAATAGCCATTACATGACTTTTACCTTAATGAGTAATGAGTTACTTGTTCCACCTCATCAAGTCTCCATTCATTTTGAATTATGAAGGAGGACTGGGTTCATTGTAATACGGGCAGCTGAAAGGGTTTATAGCTTTTTGAAGTGACTGTGCAGAGAAGCTTCCTCTGGAGGTGGATTTTTCAGCGGATGCCCTTGACCTTTAAAGCATACACAGACTCACCAGAGACCATATCAAATGAATCTGAGAGGACAAAAAATAAAATCCATTTTGGGGTTTGGGGAGGACAGACACTTCACTATCAGTTTCCACCATAATTACTTGGCTGAGGATGATGCCGACTTTGGTATCAGGTGATGATATTAGCAGAAGCACAAGATGTGACCACATTTTGTTCATCACGTAAATGAACTGAAGGAAATACAGGAAGGTGCCGTGCTTTGTTTGAGTGTCTCATCGTCTCGACAGTTCAGAGCCTCAATTTCCAGCACTGTGACCTGGGATGCACCGCTGCTGCCGCTGCCACCCTCTACCTCATTTGGCCCGTGATG
This sequence comes from Chaetodon trifasciatus, assembly GCA_037975065.1. Classification (NCBI taxonomy): domain Eukaryota; kingdom Metazoa; phylum Chordata; class Actinopteri; order Chaetodontiformes; family Chaetodontidae; genus Chaetodon; species Chaetodon trifasciatus. The sequence goes on from JBBMOE010000033.1 coordinate 6,443,547, forward strand.
ATAGGACACGGAGGCAAAAATATCCCTGAGAAAGAGGTGTGAACCCTACTGGAAAAGTGAGGAGAGAGTGCGAAAACACACAGGCACATGCCAAACTCTGCCTCCATTCACCCACACGGGGTTATCATTGTTGTTTTGACTTGTATCAGAGCACAATGTGGCTTTTCACACACAAAAGCTCCTCTCACACTTCCAGAATATAGTGGAAACTGGCTTGTGACAGCGAGAGAGCTTTGGATTCAGGTTTTGCACCCAAGTGTGCTGAGCTGAATAGCATGCCATTAATAAAGCCACAGACACCCTTGCAAAGGTCAAACCTAAACAAATACAGATCAGCAGCTTTCTCTTGCAACTTTGACATTGGATTCATGCTGCTTAAAGCACAGATAAGGTGGAGAAATGTCTTTTTATGTCTTGTCCAGCACCTTCAGCATTCCCACATGGCTCCAGATCTCTGAATGGATGCACATATCTCATATTTTTTCAGTGATTGAAACAGAATAATGAATAATAAAGTGAAGAGAAGTGGCAATTTAGTCTGATTATCATGCTACAGCTTCAGCCCCACGCTGCTTTACTCTGACACACTGCACTCAAATCACTTGTCATTCAGGGAATCTGCTTGTTAACTCTGCTGATTTAAAGCACTCAGGAGCTGGGAATTCTCTAAGATCTTACATCTCCCTTTCTCTTTGTATTGTAATGAGGAAACATGATGACAATTTAAAACAATGCGTACCATCACCTTTTTTTGATAATTCATTAATCGTTCAGTTGTCAGTTTTCATACACATATTTTTTTTTCTTTCGTTTTATTCTTTAATAAACTGAATATCTTTGGATTTTAGAGCGCTGGTCAGACAAAACAAGCAATTTGAAGACATCACCTTGGATATTAGAGAGGTGTGACAGTCATTTATCATTTGAGAAAAATAATTAGCAGATGAATCAATAATGAAAATAACTTTTACTTGCAATTTAATGTAACATAACAGCGAACAAATCAAGATGAGTGAGTTACATATATATCACTCATAGTATGAGTGGTTGCAGTGTGCCCAAAGGTTGCATTTGCTGTTTTACAGAAATGTCCTGACCCACTGGGGTCAACTGAGATGTGTTTCTAATATTTAGTCTACTCACTGATAAAAATGGGGTGAACAAAATATTAGAAAAACCTCTCAACATGAACAAAATTAAACTGCACCAAAGGCCACAGCCACTAAAATGATCACACACTTGAATCAACACGTCTCCAATGAGGTTTCAGCTAAAACAAAATATTATAACCTTCATGACGGGAGGATTTACTATCTTGTTTATTAGACTGCTTTAGTTTTACCTACGTGTACCTAATAAACTTTATTCTCATAAAGCATAAAGGTGATCAAAGTTTCTCTGGAGATTATTAATGATTATTCATTTTGCAAAGAAATTCAATCATGTTGTTTCAGTGTGAGTGACCTGATCTACTGTCAGAATACTTCACATGCAGGTTAGAAACTGCTTATAGTGACAAAAAGCAAACGCTTCCCAAATGTGGAACACAATATAAGAGGTCGCAAGACAAATCTGAGGGGTCACAAGATTATCGACGGGACAAGAACCAGAAACCACAGCATTTGCTGCTCATAACCAAGGAGGGGGCCACAAATAGACACTGCACTGTTTTAACGGGTCCCAAGCCAAAAACATTACGGAACCCCTGATTTAAAGGATTTGAAGTCTTTCCAACCAAAAAGACTCCCAATATCAAGGCAGCTCAATACTATGTTGATTAATTCATGATCATTTTTCAATGCATTGCCCAAAAGTTCTGTCTGTGAAAATAGCTTTTTCTCAGACGTTCCTCCTCTGCTCTGCCGTGTGACAGGAAGGCAGATGCAGTGCGGAATGAGGATGTATGTGAAAGCCGCCTGTGATGTGAAGTCAGACACCTGCAGGCAGATCCCGCCTGTCACACCGGCAAGCAAACTTTCAACTGCATTGTGTATATTTCACAGTTACAAGTGGCTAAACACACACAGGCAGGCAGCCAAGCGACAGACAGACCGGGTGTGTCACTGCTAACAAGCGCTGAGCTGACAGTTATCATCTCGTTGCCACAAGTGTACCCTGATTGTTGCAAAATGCTAAATAAAAATGCAATGTACCCTCAGTGTCTCATACTGCAACACAGGTGGGATTTGTTAAACCATGACACCATTCAAGAAAAGTCTTAAAGCAGAAACAAATATGTGGGTTATTCACTGAAAGCTGTCTTGGTTCAGGAATAACTCTATATCCAGACTGGACTGACGTGTCTGCAAACAAGCTGCATTCCGAGGTCGGGTGAGTGTTTGCTGGAGAGGAGGTCCAAAGAGTATAAACACAACTGCCCACTGAGGCATCGCCAGGCTGGAGGGAGGAGGAGGTGGAGGGGTGGGGTGTTGACAGGCCATCACAGCCGTGTGTCACGGAGAGGAGGACAAAGGCTCCGGGGGGACCGAGATGCTGGACGGGGGTGAAAGGTCGTCTGGTGACGCATTTTAGCCCTCCTTCGCTGAGGAAGCCGTGACGGCCTCAGCTGAGGCTCAGGGAGCAGAGATCACACACTGACAGACACACACCTGACCCTGGAACTGCTGGCAGACAGAGTGCAACTTTTTCCTTTCTGTCTTTTGAATTCTCCAACTTGTTACCCCAACACCCACCCACCCACACACACACACACACACACACACACACACACACACCCTCAGTGTAACAGTCTTGCTCACGTTTGCGCTTGAAGGAATTTGCACACTCAAAGGGTCAGACACAGAAGTCAAGACAATCCACAATACCATTATAGCACAAATGGAGTCAGAAGAATGTAAAATTATACAGTGTTAAATCTGTAACTGACCTCCTTCCAGCTGTTTGAGAAGGAGAAGAGGATGCAGCCAGTAACAATAAAGGCAGTCACTGGTAGAAAAAGTCAAAGCGAGTAACCATCATCTCATTCCTTTGCATGCTATCTCACTGTGGTTCTTCTCAGAGGGAGAAACACTGAGGCAGACCATTAGCGTGTGCAGGACTGTATCATAGTGTATGCACTTCATTATTAACGGCTCATTCATTCCAATGAATCTGCAGTGAGAGTAAAAACCCTGTGAGACTAGCTGTGCTATAGAGTAAATTAGTGGAGTTACGGCCTCATTGTGAACGCTACCTTCACATGTTTAGTGCTTTTTAATTTTATACTTGTGTGAAAGTGCGTCACAGCGATAGCTCTCTGACTAAATACCAGTCTTGCGCTGCAATTGCACTTTTAATCCAACCTTTCCATCTGCAATGCCAGATGAGATGACACGCAATTAACTTCAGGGGTAAATACACTATAAGGGATTAGTGAATCACGCTGACTTTCACACACCCTCTACGCCAGGCTGCTATTCTGCTGCACCTATTACCACAACATTACTCATTTAAATCACATAACACATTCTGTTAAATGCTGTATTATTGGCTGGCCTGGATGTGGAATGCTAAAACCAGCTCATAAATTAATGATATGATCACGTCATCACTGAGACGCTCAAAAGAAGTGAAGAGGCTAAAAAAAAATCTGGGGATGAGAGACCCTGCAAAGCTGTTAGTTGGCTGATCTGCTTCGTTAATGTGTGTGATCTGAAAACCCCGAAGCTGGAGGTCTTTGATGAGTCCAGTGAGAGGACAGTAGGGGGGCACCCCGTTACCTCTCAGGTTACCATCTGCCTGCATGCCTTGCATTCAGGGCTGAAACCCAAACTCCTGCTGGCTGCAGACCAGAGGGAGGCTGGATGTTCCTCATCACACAGTCCAGTCTCTCTCCCTCTTTATCCACCTGTCTGTGCTCGCAGTGTACACCTGGAGGCTGTTACCAGGACGGCGACCTCATTCCTCATCCCCCTACACCAACGCTCACCTCCATCCAACATTCCTAATTCGTCACTGTCAAGTCAAATATCCGCTTCCTTTTTGCCCTGCTCTGACAGCCCAGGAGTGCATGCCTGCTTTATATTTCAAAGAGTTAAATACTTCTATATGAGGAGAAGGATATTACCTGACCTGATGTAGCCGATTCAGAATTTGCACCCTCCAATGATAAACAGGGTCCCAAACAGCTTTGTCTCAACATTAGCAAGTATCACAAGTTTCTCCCAAATGAGTGATAGGGGTAATTAGTGGCATAAACACTTCTCATATTGTATTCATGTTAATTACTGTTTCATTGTACTCCAGGATGGAGCACAGAGGAGCTAATGAGATGGGAAGACAGAGGATCCTGAGGACAGTCTGCATTTTAAACAGAGCGAGACATGATGAGACCTAATTAGACAAAGCTGCTGTGAAGCTGGATGAAAAACAGGCTTTGTTTTGATGTGGTTTTTCCACCCATCAACAATAAAGTCTCAGTGGGAATTCATGGAGTAGGAATAATAAAGCTTGAGCAGCAGCTACAGTCTGTGCTGACGGAGGATCAGTAGAAAATCCTACTACTTAAATGATCAGTTCTGTGTGTGTGTGTGTGTGTGTGTGTGTGTGTGTGTGTGTGTGTTTACAGCAGGCTCCAGGTCCAGGATCATCACTCTCATGCGGCTATTTGAATGAATGAGGCAGCTGTAATTGCTGCTGGATCACCTTTGGTAGCAGGGAGAGCAGGTTACTGACAGAGATGTGTGCACCCTCTGTGCCAAACCCGTTTTTATTTTTAAGCTATCATGTGGGGCTTTTTCAGAGTCAGGTCAGCCTGGTCTGCCTATTGGTTCACTTTGTAGGACTTCCCTCATGTACAAAGAAAAGTGAAATCACTGTGATGACCGTGAGAATAAGCAGGTGCGTTTCCAGCCTCCTGTACACTTCATGACAGGTTATTTTATCATCTTCACTTCACAACCCCCCCCCCCCCCCTTTGTTTCACGCAGGCCCGGAGTTTTTTTTTTTTTTTTTTTTTTTGGTAATATAAAGTTGCATGTTAACCTTTCAGCTTTCAAACTGATGTTTCCCATAGTGCTCACCGTCTCTCCGGGGCGCCTGCAGCACAGACGCATCTCTGATGGCACAAGCCCACCTCTCAGCCTCCTGGAGGTTGGCGAGCGGGTCCTGGACCAGCGCGACCCGAAAGCACTGCTCCACTCTCTGTCGGGCCACTCCGGCGCTCATCCAGCGCCTCTTGAACGGGTAGAAATAGGCTGTAAAGTAGGCGCCGACGTCCGCGCTGTCCGGCCCTCTGTACGCCCGGCAGCCGACACAGTCAGCCAAGTTATAGACCACCTTAGTCCGGCCGGGTGATGAGGAGATCCTCTGGATGGTCAAGGCGCTCTCCGTCAGGCTCACCGAGTACCGGACCCTGTCGTTTAGCGTGTCGGTGAACTCCCCGTACAGCACGCCAACGACCCCGTTCCGCTGGCGGGATGGGTCCGGTTCAGAGGCGTCTTTCTCCATCCCGGACGGAGAGTGCGACGCGTCCCGCAGGCCGGTGTGCGGATGGCGGTGCGGAGCAGACTCTGGTCCTCTGAGCCTGCTGTGGGACCCTTTCAGAGTGATAACAGCAGCTTTCCTAGTTCAGAGTCTCTCCCTAGTGACTGAAAGCGGGAATGGCAGTGATGGAGGTGGAGGAGAGCGCATCCGACGCTCCCACCGCCCCTGCAGGAAACTCTTTCTGTGAACTGTCATGTCTGATGAGCCCAGATATTTCAATATTTTAACTTTTTTAACTAGTTTCTCAAATTCATGCTGACGCTCGGGCCTATTTGCAGGAACAACAGTCACTGAGAGTGATTCTCCGATGGAGATCAGGAGATGTGGTTGAAAGCGCCGCAGCACGCAATAGTTACTGCATGATCTTTTATCTAGAGTTGCTTTTGTGTTTACAGGATGCCACAAACAGAACTTATGGTCTGCATGAGGTCCCTAGTTTGTCCATCTTTGAGGTGGACGTGCCACTGGAGCTCTTTTCAAATAACTGGAGAGGTGTGTTCACAAACGCTTTCGGATTGGCATCTCTTATTTGTCCAACAAATGACTTCCTTTCGCGTGTTGTGTAATTTTGTGCAGGATATCCGCAAGGTCTATCAATTTTTCCATCGTGAAATTACTCCATTAAAAATTTAGATGCACTGACAGTCTGTGCCCCCTAAATGTCCTCCAGAAGACATCAGAGATTTTCAAGTTATTTGTTGAGTGTGATCCAAATGATAAACCTCTGTTATATAACACATTTCCTTGTGAACCAGTTTAGAGGCCTGTGGACTTTGCACATGTCCAAAAACAGACTTAACTGTGATTCGTTCATCTTGACTTACACTGAAATAAACATGCACTCAGAATTTGCCTCTTTGATTAATCTATTATGTACATAGATATAAAAAATAATAAATATAGTATAATAATAAATAAGAAAATAAAAATACTAAAATGATTGCAGTCAAACTGTTGAAAAGTTCTTATAATGATTAAATGACTGAAATGTTTTGTTTTCTTGAATGACAATATGTGATTTCTTTCAGCACAGGTGTGTTTTTGATAATACGGTATTTTTATGTCTAATCATTTGTTGAATACTGAGTCTAACACTAGCAAACAAACAACACACTGTTCACGTCATCGGATCAATCATGTCAAACAATATGTAGAGAGACAACATAAAAACTCGGTTAAATGCGCATAATTGTGACTTTATTCCTCTCATATGATCAGCTTGTGTATTTTCTTCAGATAATTATAATTTTTACAATCATTTACATCATATATTTTCATGAAATGATGGCTAAATTAGTATTGAGTCTAGTATTTATGGAAATACTTTTGAAAGCAAATTGCAAGTGGAACTTTAACCACACCCAGTTAGTAATCACGTGGGATATGACGTTTAAGTCTTATAAAATGGTTATCACGCGAGACTTCCAGTCTTGCGATCTTTCGTTGGTAGTAGAGTGGACCGGCGCTAGGAAGCGCTAACTGTAGCATGCTGGTTTTACATGTTGTGATGAATTTTTGTCAAAATATGGAGTTTAAAGCTGATGATCCGCCGTGGACAGGTAATGATTTGATGAGTTATAAATGAGTATTAAGTGTGTGGAAGTCTAAAAGCGGTTTAATACGGACTGTGCTAGCATGCTAGCTGCTAGCTGTCCTCAACTTTGGCAAACACGTGCAAGGAGGTGTTGGGGAAATGTTCCAAATGGGGTCTTAAAGTAGGTTATTTTTAAACAATCAGAGAACATAGATTAAATGCACTACCACGTACATTAATATGACTACAATATGATTATTTGAATTGTGTAACTAAATAGAGGGACGGACACACGTGGCCTTCCTTGAGTCACGAGCTCGTCTTGATTACAGATCTGAAGTGTGATTTAATACATTTCAATTTAACAGGCAGCTGTGGCTGATGAGGAACGAGGCTCGCCTTCCTGTCAGAGAAGGCTTCATCATCGTAATGAAAGGTAACACATGAGAAATATTGTGATGGCTATTTTTCCTCTCTGCAGTGCATATGATGAGTTTGTTATCCCTGTCTGAAAAAACAAGTGTGGAAACCAATGGTATCTGACTTGCAGCAGACTGACGTGTGTAGTCACGTGCTGCAGATTGATTAGCACTAATGAAATGTGTTGTTGCAGGTTCATGACTCCTGTGTCCCACCAGACACTGACTGCCAGAAGGAAGGACAGGGGAGCATATTGAAAAGGTTTGTACCACCTGGTTCTTGTCATCCATGTTGCCTCTGATTCAGTGATTAAAACTGCTGCATAGGAAGTGCCGTCTTATGCGATAACTGACGATTTCAATAGCAGTTCTGAGAAATGTCAACCTTTTTGCCTTTTGGTGTGTAAAAACTGAACACTTGGATGATCTAGGTGTAAAATGTCTCCCTATAGGGCTTATGTTCTGCCAAGAAGACTACAAGGTGACGTGGCTGCTGAGATGAGCTGAACAGGTAAATGCTGCAAATGTGACACTTGATAATTAAAGTCAAGCCAGTGATGATAAAAAGTTATCCCTGTCTGAACTTAAGTGTGGAGTCATGGTAACCTGAGGCTTGATTGGAGATGCAGGACCAGTACAGCTTTCGTTCACAATAGTTGTTTGCATTACACGTGTAGCGTGTCTTGATCTGGTTTTTTTTTTTTTTTTTTTTTTTTTTTTTTTTAAACTTTCAGGTGAAATCCAAGAAGTGGACAACATCAGCTTGGCACTGATCCAGAAGTCTGACACCACAGCAGATTTGTTTTGTAGACAAAGTAAAAACCATGTTTGATCAAAAACATGTTTAATAAACCCAAGAGGTGTTGTATAAAAGTCAAGTATTCCGCATGTGAAATGTGACATGAATCAATGAGTCGGTCAATCTGTGTTGAAAGGTCATCTGTAAGATTTCTTCTTCAGATTGTCCAAGAAGATCTGCTCCTCCTGGAGGTATTCACGGTCCTGTGTGCAGGAGCAGAAAGTAGTTACGAACACAAACTTCAAGCCTGAAATGTTGCTGTCGTTGTCACTAACTGTACATGTGTTGAAAAGCTGGTGTGTTGTTATATTGATATAATTGGCCTGTTTGTGTTTCATATGAACAATAAAAGCCTCTAAAGTAACAACCTACTTCTGTTCATTTGAATTTCATTTGTTTCAAGGAATCTGAAGTCATGAGTGTCTAATAATAACCGTCTCGTGTGGTTGTCTTCACTGTTGTTGCAGTGATTTGTTTTTAGGACTGATTACTGATGTCACATAATATTAGACTACTGTAAGAGACAACTGTGATCTACTGCTGTGATGGGATGTGTCTGCTAGTTATTCTAAGGCATAACATACATGCAATGTAAATTCAATCTTTTTCCTATGCAAGTACATTGCAGTGTTTAAGCTGGAGTCAAATTCCCTGTACATGCACACAGGCTCTGATTCTGTATCGTTCTGCAGCACTGGCCATCTCTGAGCAAACAGCTTTTTGAAGGTTTACTGTCTTCAGTGTTGGATCATGCACCAATCAAAATGATCATGTGACTACATCTTTAGAGCACAGTTAAGAGATCAGAACATGAGGTTATTAGTTTAGTACTAACTAGCAGGCTGACTTTCAGCATTCTTATACTTTCTGCATGAAGTGTGTCTTCACTGGTTACCTTTTCTGCAGTGTACTTCCACAGAGCCAGACTGGCCTGAAGAGCCATGGACTGAGAGCTGGTAATTGAAGTAGGAGGAGGGATATTCAGGGTCGACGCCAGCTCGGGGTTTGGAAACGTTGAACCAGAGTCTGCAGACACAAAGCCTTGTTAAACCTAATATTAAATGGGTCACTAGTTTTTGTTTAATCATAGACTTAGCCAGAATTTCCCTCACCTGGGAAAATGGGTGGAATCGTTTGTGACAAAATGGAAATTGGAGGGTCTTGTTTCAGCCTCTCTGTCTCCTTCTGCAGATGACTTAACTGCATTCGCTCCTGTAACAAGTGTTTAGGTCCCACCACAGTTATCATTTATGTGCTTTTCATAGTTTTTCATAAAGTGGAAAACCAATCTGAAGGGCGAGCTGAAATGACACACACCTGAAGAATTCGCTGCTCCTGTTGCCTCAGCCGCTCTGTCTGCATATGGATATTTGTGAGCCTTGCTTCGTGCTCCGCCTCCACACGTTTTGCCTCCTGCAACGCTCGTTCTCCTTCCTCGTGCTTCTCTGCAGCGAGCTGGACAGAACACAGTGTGGTCAACAATCATGCATTACATACTGTTTAGTCCGCTCTGCACGTAGGAGTCCGTGTGGTGTGGATTTACTTTGCTGAAGGCCTCCACCTCCTGGGCTCGTGTCTTGAGCCTCAAGGCCGTGCTGCTTATTCTCTCCTTCTCTCTGTCCAGCTCTTCCCTTAGTCTTTCCAGAGTCTCTCTCTCCTGTGCCACGGTCATCTCCTTTTGTTTCAGCTCTGCAGTATGAAGCTTTAGGTCAGCTTGTTCCTATAATAGAGAGAAAATTATTGTGGTTGGACCCTACCCAACCCTACTTTTCAAATAAAAGAGTAGCCTGTAAGAAATGAGTAAATCCGTAAAGCAAGACCATCAAAACATTAATACACTCTTTTTTCCGTTGTGAAGCTCACCTGTGCAAGACTAATAATGGAGCCCTCTCTCTTCTCCAACAGACTGCTGACCTCCCGCTCTGCCCTCTCATGCCTCTGCTTCTCCAGGGCGTGGAAGTGGGCCCACTCAGCTGCCAGCTTCCTCCTCTCTTCTGCACAATGCTGCATCACTGACTTCTGCTCCTCCAGTAATGCACTCTGATGGAGGAGAAAGAAAGGGGAGATGCATGGAATGGAGATGAAGCGTTTGTCCGCTATCCACACACCGATGTGGACGTTCATCAGCCTCACCTTAGCCCTTTCGAGTTCCTCCCTTTCCATGTTGATCTGCATGCTGAGAGCACGCCGCTCTTCCTCCAGGCCTCTTTGAGTAGACTCTGCCTTGGCCTGCTCTGCTGTCATCTTCCAGCGTTCCTGAGGTGTACAAAAAAACATGTCATCTTCAGTTATCGAGGGGGAGAGCATCAGTTTTATTTCAGGTGTTTGTCTGTATGCACTGGTGCTTTACCGCTATGACAAAGCAAATGCAGCTACTCTCTAAATAGTCTGTTTCTAAAGGCCGATTTCACCCTGACCTTCTCAAGCTGTCTCTGCTGTTCATTGAGCTGAGTGTCCATCCTAGAAATTATTTCCTTGAGGTAAGCTCTCTCCTCCGCCATGGATTTCTGCTGCTGGGCCAGACGGTCCTGCATAACTGAAACATTAGAGAATGACCTTAACCCACTTGCAATGTGATACCAACTACAGCGCACTATTAGACAACTTGTATCTTGACCTATTTGAACAATGTGTGTGCAAGTATGTGTGTATCTGAGGTACTTCGGAGCTGCTCGTCTCTGTGCCGTGCCCCCTGCTCCAGGCCATGAGCCGTGTGTTCATGTGTGCTCTCCACCCGAGATGAAAGCTCTCCGAGCCGAGAGGAGAACTGCTCCATCTGCTCAATCACCACTGCGAGAGACCTGGAGAAAAAAACGCAAACATACTCGTAGATATTAAATCTCTGACCAAGGGCAACACTGAAAACCTGTTTGGATACAGGAAATTAGCAATAAAAAAGGAATAGGCCCAGGTTCACTGTTAAAATAGAATAAAAACATTCTGTAACATAGTGTAGCATATAATTACTAGTATACCTTTAAATGGGAGCGGTGACCTTGGACAACAGTTTACCTGGTCTGAGATGTTGCGCTTGTGACAGCATCAATCTCCTCATCCTTTAATTTCTTCAGTCTCTGCAGCTGGTCTTCGTGGTCTTTCTTCATCTCCAATATAGATTTCCTTTGTGGCAAAGCAGGATATATACGGGGTAAACTCAAAAACTCATAAAGATACATTTTTTTCTCTTATCTATAGTTTTATTCATCCATCCAGATGGTTTTGATGTGAGCTGCTGAGTATAACGCATATGTCTAATGTATATAATGGAACTAGATGACACAACTCAAAAGCAATGTCTCTTTCCAAAAATCAAACTGTACCCACCAACTGTACCACTGTGCAGATAGAAGCATGTATCTACTCGAGAGGCTCGTGCTTGTGACAGTGCGGGATGCAAACACTAATGCCGCCATCCTTGGCTGTACTGTAATGTTAGCTGGCAGTATTGGTTAGCTGTAAACGAATCTCCACAAGCTAGCGATGTCAGACTAACGTTGAGGGAGCAGATGCAGAGTGACACAGCTGGCGGTGGTCTTTGGTCACACCAAAACAATCCAGATGGACAAATAGTACTACAGGTAAGAGGTAAAACATGTTTGCTTGATTCTGGGTTGAACTGTGTTGATTTTAACTGTTGAACAGAATCAATCTATCGCTGTAGAAAAGGCTTCGTGGTGTACCTCTGGAGGTCTCTGAGTCTCTCCACCTCGCGGTCTCTGTCTTGCTGGGCCTGGGCCAGTTTGCGCTGGTACTGAGACTGCAGCTCTGAGCGTTCCTGCTCAGCTGATCGCGTTGCTGTGGCCAGGCGTTCCACGAGGTCTTCGCACTCCTGCCGCACTTGCGTCTCCCTCTGGGCTGCTGATTCCTCGAGCAGCTTCACACGAGCCCTGGACATGCACAGAAATACTTGGAGCACTGTATGTGTGACGCATACAGACACACAGAAGCTGCTGGGATTTATGCATAATGTATGTTAAACATGTCCACAGCAGCTGCACATTCGCACGACAGAGTGTGTGCATTTGGTCTAATTACTTGTGTGTGTTCTCCAAGAGCTCCATGTCCTTTTTATGCCGCTGCTGGACATTCTCAAGCAACATTTGGCTTTGGTCTTGCTCCAGCTGCAGCGTCTTCACCTGGACAATAACACATAGGAGGTTAAGGCTGCACAGGCACATGGCATTCCTTCCTGAAAATACAGCAGACGTGCAGTTCTCATGTTTCTCCCTCATCACTACAACTGCATTCATGTACCTGTCCCTCCAGCTGGATGATGCGAGCCTGTAAAGCTTGATAGTCCCCAGGTTGCTGCTCTTTCTCTTTGAGTCTCTGCAGGACTCCTGCATCCACAACACCCCCGAGACCCAGCAACTGAGACTGCATTATCTGTAGGAGGAGAGTAAGCAAGTCAAGAACAAACCAGCTGAAAAATGCCATTCTGAATCAATCTGCAAGCAGAGACTTCTATGTTCCTAACCTGCTGCTGCAGAAGCAGCTGCTGCGTCACCTTTTCAGAAGATAAGGAAGGGATTAAAAAAGCCACACGTATGATCTCCCAAATAATGGCAACCTGATTGAAGAAACTGCTGATGAGCAACTACCTGTTGTTGGACGGCAGCTGATGTATTCTGCATTTGGTTTTGCTGTGGAAGTGCTGGAAAGAAAACAACCAGAAGTAACAATCATACTGACCTGCTGCTCACATTAGATATTAAAGAAATGGTGTATCTACAACTACTTCAGATTTCTCCAAGATTACCTACACCACATTGGGCCAGGCAGCATGGCAGACAAAGGGTTGAGCAATGGCAGCTGTTGTTGGGTTTCATCTGAAGCTTGACTGGACCCTGGGAGCACCCTGGATCCATTATCGGATGGTAAGTGGTGGGGCTGGGACTTAGGCTGGCTAATGCTAGAAGCAGGGACTAGACCAGGAGCTTGAGGAGGGCAATCTGAGGGATGAGACGAACCAAGAGTTTGTTCAAGGTCTATTTTAGCGACGGTTGAGGTGGATGTTGAGGTGGAGGGTAGGTAAGGCTGGGAGACGTGCGGATACTCTGCAACTACAGAGGGGGATTGTGGTGGAGTTGAAGGACAAATGGGAATGGTATCTGTGTGAGAGGAGGAGCAGAATGTGATGTTTTGCTAAGATTATGAGCGTGACGTGATACAAGGTAGAATGAGGTGTTAGATCTTGTAAATGACCACTGTGCTGTGCCCGTGCTTTGCAAATGATGGTTCCTATGCAAACTGAGAAGTTATTTGGACGAGTCACTGTCCAGCTGAGTTAAATACCTTGCTTTGTCCCCTGCTCTCTGACAGGAGTGGAGTGAGCGGTGGGGCTGGGCTGTCCAATAAAAGTGTTGCTGCAGAAAATAAAAGGAGAATGAAACAACAATCGTAAAACATTGTCATTTAGAGGACATGGTTTTAATGGATATATACAATAAATATCTTACCTAGTTTCAATGGCAGATGTAAGAGCGAGAGAGTCCTCTCTGCCCCTGGGAGCTTGTAAAGTGTCTTGTTTGCTGAAAAGAAGAACAAACTATCATTCAGTGCTGAGACACAAGCTTCTTCTGTCATCCTGTTTCTTTTCTGTGTGCGGCTTCCACGGTACCTAACAATCGACTCCAGATCCACTTCTTCTCCCAGGCCTAAAGAGTTTTCCTGCTTGGACCTTTTTGCCTCAGAGCTTGACACCGACTGAGCCTTCTTCCTGCTCAGTGCTCCTGCTAACCAGTCATCCTCCTCCTCCTCTCGCTTCTGGCTCTTAGAGACCTCCAGCTTGGTTTGTTTGGTGATTTTATCAGTAGGTGCTGGGATGTCTGTTGCCACTTTTGCAGCAGATGTGGCATGGTTACCAGTCAGGGAGGGTCTTCTCTCGAGTGGAGGAGACAACGGAGCCTTTGGAGACTCTGTTGAGGCTTTGGCCTCTTTGGCATCACCCTCTAGAAAAGTACAGTCGTCGTTTGTCTTGAGGCCTAGCCAGTCAGTGGAGCTGCGCTGTCGTGTGGAGGTGGGTTTTGGTTTCTTCTCTGGGGTAGAGGAACTGACATCCTCTGTGGAAAATCTGATGATTCGCAAAAAAAAATGTTGTGTTCAGTTTAGTACATCAGACAAAAAAACACCAGAAACCATCATGATTGGACTTCACACACACCTGACAGACTGTCTGCGGGACTGGCGCCCTTCAGGCGTCGACACCAGCGTGGGCTGATAGGAGCCAAACGTGAGGTCGTCTTCTAAAAGCGATTCTGATAAGTAGGAACAAAATCAGTTTTCAAATACTTGATTCTTCCAGAAGTCATACTTATGCTGAGCAGAGGACCGTGGTGCTCTGGTACCTTTCACACTGGGCGTCTTTTCTTGCTGCTGCTTCTCTTGAGACTGAGGCTGGTCCTTCCTCTCGCCCATCAGAGGTTGCTCCAGAGGACGAGGTGAAGTCAAATTCTCCAGAATCTCATCTAGTCTTGTGCGAGCCCTCTGAGGAGCCTCACTCCTGAGATTACAAAGTCATGTTAAGAAAGAAAGAAAGGCAGGGAATGTTGGACATTTTTGCAAAAAAAACAGGCAAAGTGAAGGCAAAACAAAACAGAAAAGAACCGACATGCCTGATGCTGAACGATGTTCTCTGTGAAACACTTGTCAATGTTTTTGTTTTTAGCTGCAACCCAAAGCACTGAAGCAGCAATTATTTATCATTTGAGCACTATAAATAAAGACAACAATAAGAGGGAAACAGTAAGAGTAAAAACAAAGCTGTTACCTTTCCTTGTTGGACCAAAGTGCAGTCTCTTTTTTCTTTGGAGCGTTTTTATCGCTGTCGAATCCGAGGGCACCCATTAGGTCATCCTTATCATCATCAAACGTTAGCTCGCCTCGACTCTTCACTGCCTTAGCTGATGAACAAAGAATACACACATGTGACCCAGTAGGATTTCAGTGTTTGTCTAAAGGTTGAAAGTAAAGACTTCTGGATCATTTAAGGCTCACGTGTTTCGGCTTTCAGGATAGGAGATGCTGCAGGAGATGGTGCAGGTTTTGCAGGTCTGGCCTGCTGAATGCTAGATTTGGATTTGGGCTGAGTTTCATCAGGAAGTAAGTCATCAAGTAGATCAGCCAGGGGGTCGTCTGGATCTGCTGCAGAAATGAGATTCTTTATATGCTGCTGCTGGACACGGCTGTAAAGCATCAAGTGGCATCATTATTATGGATAGATTTGATTTCACATACAAATATGTACACACAATAAATGTATAAAATTAAATATTATTTCTTATGACTTTTAACTGAACATATACTGTATGTTTATACATAGAGCTGCCAGTTTATTAGGTATACCTGTTAATACTAATACAGTATAATAATTAGTGGTAGTCTTGCATTGGGCTGCATTCCTTATGTATGTAAACAAGCATGGGCAAAATATTAGAAACACCTTTTAATATAGGGCTGTGAGCTCTACAAATAGAGAATTTACTGGAGCTGTGTTGGGTTGCATGACTTGCACAGGTGTACCAAATAAACTGTGACTCGTGAGTCACTCACTATACGGCAATACATTGATTGGACACTTCTCTTTGAGTGCTGGGGTTTCTTAAAAGTCAATCTAGGTCCAGATCTTATTTGTGTTGGATATTCAGCTGCACCTGTAGACTACCTCTCCTGTTCAAACTACCGACAGACACCCATGAAACTACAAACTGATATTATTCAATGACAATGCAAAGACCAAACACATATCTGCACTAATGTACCTTTAGTGCCAGCTGTCTGATCGAGACCTTCATCATCATCACCACTGTCTAAATCAATGCAACAGTTTGAGAAAAACAAATCAAAGCTCTCAGTAAACAGCTGTTGAGTGATATGAAGCTCAGCCGGGACAGGAAGGCTCACTCACCAGAGAAGGTGAACTTCTTGTAATTATGTGCAGCAGATGAGTTTGGCTTCTTGCCTCCTGCGGTGGGTTCATCTGAGTCAAGAGGGGGAGAGACAACTCTCTCTGATTGCTGCTATTAATGTAAACTTCAAAGCCGGCAACAATGTGAAGCTAATGATGAGAAAGTAATTTATGCACTGAATTACCTGCTCCCTCTGGTTTCACATCACTTTCTAATGAGGAAGAGTCTTTCTTCGGCCCTTCATTATCAAACGGCTTTGTTTGTGCAGGAGCTGAACTTGGCTTTTTCTTTGATGTAAAAAGGTCAGCATCCATGTCATCCATGTCCTGTACAAGGAGGATAAACAGGAAAACAACATGCACCGTTGAGTGAACCTCAGACCACACACTGACAGCTGCACAGTTGAACTTTGTGTCCGCATTTCCACAGTTAATACCTTCATGTTCTTCAGTATGTCCATGGGATCGGCTGCTGAGACATCAGAGTCCTTGGACAGCAAAGAAAATATTAACAAACAGACAATAAAATTATGTATCTAAGTGTCCTTTTTCACATCTACATCTGCCTACATACCTCAGTGTCCCCACCATCCCGCTTCACCTCCTCCGCTAGCATACTGAAGATGTTATCAGTGGCAGAAGAGCTGGAGGAGAAAAAATAACGTAACTCTGAATGAGGAAGACTTAAAATTTATGATTAATGATATGCAACTCTTGAATTCCTCCAACTTACCGATGCAGTGGTCCGCCGCGAGTTGTTTTCCCCCTGACTGGGTGTTCTGGTGAGTGAATTGTTGAGAGAAAATATCAAAACAAACTTAAACTTTCACAGCAGTAATACTATAATCATAATGATATAACTGTTTGGTTTGAAAATGCAGAACTGCTCACTTACTTTTATCATCAAATAAACTGTCCAGCAAATCGTCATCTCCAAATGAACCTTGAGAAAAGCGTGAGGGTATTTTGTAGCATTAACATTGAAGCTCTTAGTTGTAAGTGCATTTCTGTTTATCTGTTATATTACTGCTGTGTTGGTAATGGTGGTGGGATCCTCTACATGATTTGAGGATCTGCAGACATGAGGGCGTCAGTGCTGTGCAGACTGTGAAGCCCCCTGAGACAAAGCTGTGATTCTGGGCTATATGAATAACCTTCATTGAAAGTTGAATGCTGCAAAGGTAAAATGAATACAGCAATGGTCAAGTAACACTCCAAGGACTTACTTTTGGAAGATCTGCCCTTCTGCGCTGTAGCCTGCAATCAACAGTGAAGCATGAGTTACTTTACAGCTGGAACAGGTTAGCCAGGTGCTAAAGCAACTCCAGGGTCCACTGAAAAGAGCAAATCTGATGTATACATATAAAGCGACTGACAACATGCTCGTAACTCCTTTAAGGATCCTGTTTGCACTGACAAATCGTGAAAATGTTGACAATGTTTTACTCACCATGTTGAATCTCTCCGGAGAGCGTTACATTTGAGAGTAGCTAGCAAGCTAACCTAGCTAAATCTGATGAGGCGTCTCCTGTCTCCATTGGTAACCACTGCTCCACCAGTCAGCGTGCATGTGAAGGACACAATACACGATTGTAGTCAGTTAATATTGCTACATATCGTCCTGCTCCATGCTTAGTCACGACGTTTTTCATTTGACAACTGGCCAGTTTTACTTACGGTAGTTAACAATGAAACGAATAACACTGCCGCTATGAACTAACGTTAGATGGCATACACGGACAGGGCTATTCGTTAGCCATATTGCACACTTAGGCTAATTGAGTCTTCTAAAACAAACTTTCTGATAATCTGAGCAAGGTTTAAGCTCTGAGCCGCACATAAAACAAAAACCAAATCAGACGCATCTAGCTTTGTGTCAGAGACTTACTGCAGCAGTAACGCGAATACAAGAACCATACAAACCGGCGCGAGACGGACATTTCCTGTTTACAGTTCGCAGTGCATTGTGGGCAGAGTAGTTTTTAGCGCACCCTTAAGGGAAACGTCATTCTTAAAAGATCTTTATTTTGGGCTGCGTTTGAATGATGTTTTGTCTTATTTTGGACTTCCCTCAGCACCTTAACCTGCTTGGTCATTTATTGACATTTAAATCTAAAACAGTTTTACCACCAGGTGGCACTAGAGCTCAAAAAATTAGTCAAAGCAAATCAGGTACAATAAAGCTGAAGAGCTGAATCATTTATGTCTTTATGCCTATGTTTAATTCAGTGAGGTGTAGGCCTGATGTTGCACTCTTAATCAGTCCAATGACAACCCCTGGAAGTCCATTACTTAGAGTTTGGCTTCTAACACCATTCCTTCCTATGCTCCTCCACCTCCATCATCACAACACAGGCTGTCAGGTGGTACAGAGTTGGGATCACACTCACGTGCCAACACCACATGTTGTTTGCTTTTTTCATCATTGTGTTAAAACTGATATGTGTTCCATGACTACAGCGAACAAGCAAACAGCCAGTGTTTATTTTCTTTCCTTGTTGCTGTATTAGTGTAGCAGAGGTGAGTTGTTTGGAGGGGAGTATTTATGTATTCTCTGTCATGATAAAGTTGTGCAGGCAGCATTTCAACTAGTTATCTTGATAGATTAAACAGCACAAAAAAACAATGTCTGTTGAACTATAAATGCTCAGTGATGTGTAAACACACATGCAGCTGTTATTTTTTATTGCATGACATGGGAGCATCTCTTCCCTGGGAGTTTTTAGATAACTGTAATGAGAATTTGTTGTTTCATGCTCCATATCAGTATTTCAGGCTTTGTTTTTGACAGGACATTGGAGACTTTGAAGCAGGAAATTCACCCCTTTATTATCAAGGCAGAAACTGTTGAAAAGTATAACTTTTAAATTTTTAGAGATCAAAGTTGATTGTGAAGCAAAAGCGTAGGCAGAGCTGATGTATACTTTTAACACCATTTAGTGTAATATCAGCCTCGATTTTAATGTGCAATTTGAAATATTTCTTTTACTCTTTAGAGGGAAAATACGTGCTTATAGCGCATGGTGATGACAATGCAACTAAGGTGGCCTGACGTGAAGTGGCAAATGCTTAATAAACTTTTCTAACATCAGCGAGTCAAAAACAGTTATTTTTTTCTGCATATGAGAGACAATCAGACATTCAGAAGCACACAACAGTACACGAATGCATTTCATTGCTTTAATTAATCAGTGAGCTTCCCCCCTGAGAACAACATAAACCTTTAAGGGATTCACAGAATGGCCACACCTGCCATGCACAATACTATGCATGACTTCAGCCCCTATTTCAATAGAAATTAGGTCACTTATGAGATATTAAGAGAAGCTACTCTTTAAGATACATCCTATCTTCATACATATGATTAATACAAATCACATCTTTTTAAAAGCAAGCAAAAGATTAGAATCAAAGAAATGACTGTGGCTGGTTTTTATGTGGAGGCACAGAACACGTTTTATCAAACCCTGATCGCATCTGTTCTGAAACAGAAAACAATATCGTAAATTCGGTTTTCATGGTGACTTCACAGCATTTGTCAGGCTTCATCATCTTGGAATTCACTCAGTTGCTGTTTTCCTGTCTCTGTAATTGACAGCATCTGCAGGACACACAGGGGAAGCCATGATCAAAACGGTCTCATTGTTCTTCTAGCCCACTTAAAAAAAAAACAAAAACAAAAACAAAAAAAAAACTAGTGGGAGTCTTGGCGTGAGCTGTCAAGTGCACATGAATCAGAGTCAGATCAATGAGAGAAAACAACCAAAAAGAAAACAGGAAATCTCTCCTGTAGTACCTGGGGAAATAAGTCTTGATAGCAGAGGCCGCTGAAAAGACAATAAAACAAATCAGGGTTTGTTGCGTTCCAAAGTTTTGAAGCAAACACACATTTGTCCACTTTTTTTCTGACACTTTGTCCATTTGTTTTATGGTTCATTCTAAGTCAAATACAGCAGCTCACCTGATGCTCACCAGACTTCAGATGATTTTGCACTCTGGCCTGGGTTCATGTCTGCAGGGGAGGAGGAGCACAAATGCAAAGTTATGAATGATGTAGGAAAATAATCATTCACAAAAGAGTGAATCACTCTGACTCAGCTGAATACACTTGCCTCCATGAAAATCATTCAGATAAGTGAAAGATCACGCACTGTGACCTGCAGTATTAACATAGTTTACAACTACTACTATTATTATTATGTTACGATCTATTACAGCTACATTAAACTATGTGGTTGTAGGGAGGTAATGTATTTATAATGACCGTGCAAAGAGATGGATTGTTGTTCTGCCTTTGAATCATTTAGTATTAGCGGTGTAGCAGCGAATACTTAAAAGCTAAATGTGGGGCAGGCATCTTAGCTCTTTATGCATCTGTGCGTCTGTAACATGCTCCACTGCTCCACTTTCTTCCCTTGTCTGGAGCCCCTTCTGTAAACCTCCCCTAACACACTGACACACATTATACACACACTCACACACACACACACACACACACACACACACACACACACACACACACAC
>JBBMOE010000033.1:6464222-6511722 GCA_037975065.1 Chaetodon trifasciatus
ACACACACACACACACACACACACACACACACACACACACACACACACGTCACTGTCTCTTTGTTTGTCTGGATGGTTTCCTGCCTCTCTTTCACTTACTGAGATTCTCAGTTTTGGTCTTTATATGCGTTATTGTAGTTTGAATTAATTGAAATTAAAGGTTTGATTAGATGTAGCTTTAGCATGATTTTTTTTTTTTTTTGTAAAAAAAAAACATACCGCCAAAAGCAAAAGCACTTGTAGCCTTGACTTGAGTTTACTCATCAGCAGTTGCATTAATATCTTCTGTGGCTCTGGAGGAGCTTTGTCAAGTCTGAGAAAATGACCCTGATGACATCACTGGGGTTATCTCACCTCAGCCCAATACTGCCAGGAATTACATCAGTGTTTGCGCCTCACAGGTTACGTCTAATGCTGCAGAGCTAATGCAGGAAGGTGTGTGTCAGAGAGATTGTCATTGATCGTAGTTCAGGGTTTCGCGGAATCATCCAGTATTGGCGTCCTTGTCTGGTGAGAGGCTTATGTCAGCCTACAGCTTCATAGCAACAAGCAGCAACGCTTTATTTTAAAGGTCTGCCATTTCCTAATAATTTCCATGGAAGGTTTCTGAGAGTAGGCAGCACAGTGGCGCAACAGTCTTTATTAAATGATTATATATTTGAACTTTGTTTCAACTTTGTGCATGTTCAGCTGACCATCTTTGCAGTGATTAAAAAAATAGTTAATAGCAATTAATCAGTTAGTTAGAATTAGTTAGCTGAAAGTGTACCAGTTGTATGCTGCGGGCATTTCTATAAAATAAGCGGCCCACAGAAGTTACATGGTCCCTTTCAAGGAGCTTTTGTAAGAATTTACTCATCAGCTTTGTAAGGAATAAAAAAAAGTGTTACCCGAATAGTTTTACAAACTGGGTGCGTGGAGTTTGGAGATGTGTGTGTTTACCAGGCAAAGAAGTCTTACAAAACATGCATCAAGTTGCATCAATGGAATTTGAGGTGGCACATTTTTAGTATTAAATGTCAGGATATGTGGGCCTTTGCTACTTGGAAGTACAATACAACATCACAGGACCACCCCTAAAAGTCTCCTATGGACTTTACACCATTTGTGTGTACTTACCCCGGGATGCTCACCGTTGTCATTTTTGGGTTTCTGCTGCTCCATTGCTCTTCATGTATGGCACGTCTTTCTCAACAGCCTCTTTCTGCCTGTGATGGTTGATACATAACTCAATATTAAATGCTCCACATCTACCATCACAGTGCCTTCTTGAACACATCTGGAAATCCGATTTAGTAAATGCTGAAAAAATGGAGGTTTTGCTGTTTATTAGCTCATAATTGTGTCAGCTAGCTGTTGCCATGCTGCATGGTGCTGCAGCCACGAGGTATTGTTTGCCACCGCTGTGTGAGTGGCTGAGCAGGGCCGGGGGCTGAGAAGGCTGCACTTTGCGTCAATTAGCAGCCATAAACTCAAGAGCTCTGATGCTTTCCCCTCCATTCACGTCTCCATTAAAAAAACTGGAATACCCTGTTGTTATGTATCGAGCCACTTAATCCACACTCTGCAGCTCGAGGCGAACCCTAAAATAATCACAGGAGTGATTTCAAATCAATGGCACAGATGAGTCTCACCCTACCTCCCTCACTCTCCCACACATGAAAAAGACCTGCACTTTCTCTGTTTGTATGTGTGGTCATATTTGTTGTATGGGTGGAAGTATGCTATGTGAGTTTAAAGCTTTTCTCACAAGATTCAAGCTGTTAAATGTGTCTATATTGTCAGGCACTGGAAAATGTAGTCTGAATCCAAATTTAAAGGACTGAACCTTGACAAAAAATTAGAGGAGTCTCTTATTTCTGTCTTGTAATTGAGAACACAGACAGATCATCTACTGACTGCCAGTTAAAAATCACAATCATCTCATGGTCAGTACTCACGGCTTGATTTTGTTGGAGAATCTCTGCCGCAGGATGAGAGCGATGGTGGTGAGGACCATCATAGTGGTGCACATGGTCACACCCCCAACGACCTCCTGCCTTTGGGACTGATGGTGGTTTTAGAGCACTGAGACTTCTCCTCCCATCGAAAAGGCTTGAATGGTAAAAGGCAGAGTTTGTGGGGAAACAGGCTTGACTATTCCTGTCTTCCCTCCTGGCTCTCACTCATGATTGGGGAGATTAGCTCCGAGGATTAGCTAGGATCAAGGAGGGGGTGCTGGCTCGCGCTGGTAGGACTAGGAGGTAAACAGAGCATGCTGTGTGTTTCTATTCTGAAAACAAACCACCTCATCACCGCGTTGTCAACATGGCAAACCACATCAACCTCGACATTGTCGCTTTTTTTATTTTGTCAAAAAACTGCTGCAATTTGTAAGAGGGTTTGCTGAAATTGACTTTGAGCAGCACATTACAGCACGGGTTTACAGTAAGGATCAACACACCAATCAAATTACAGTGTATCTGGATAAAACTAATTGGCCAAGAGCAGAGGTTGAGTTCACGTATTATGAAGAGAGCGTAGTGGGATAAATGGGCTGTTTCAGCAGCTGAGCCAATTATACTTAGCACTGCTGACTCAAGCAGAGAATAAGGGAGCAGTAGGCCAAACGTGGAGAGAGGAAAGGTCTAATGTTGGCAACATAATGGTGAGCAGAGATGCAGGAGAGCCACTTTAGAGCAGATATGAAAGGATTTGAAATGGTGGCAAGACCCCAGTGTTTTCTCTGTATTTTTTATTTCAAAGTTACAGATACAAAGGTGAGTCATAATGAAAAAATGTAAAATCATCACTATTAACTGTTAAAAATGTAAAAAAAAAAGAAAAAAAAGAAAAATCAAGTCCTCTTAATATCTCATAAAGGGTACGCAAGTGGATACAGACTGATAAAAGGAGACATCAGAAAAACATCACATGATTATTAACATGGCAGTTTCTAGATATGCACATTCGGTCAAAGGCACATCCAAGTCAAATGTGACCTCTTGTCCACTTTTGGGTTTGTGTTTGCATTTCTTCCTCTTTGCTATCTCCTTTAAATGGTTCGGTCCTTTGCAAGAGTATAAAACAATAAATCGGAGAGATTTTACTTCAAGTATCTCTCTTTGTCTCTCTCTCTCTCTCTCTCACACACACACACACACACACACACACACACACACACACACACATGCACGCCCTTATGTAGAGAATATGCTCCAAAGCCCATGATTATCTTAGATTATTTAAACTGTATTCCTCATAATTTGTCAGAAAACATGTGTAAGGATACAATGCTTCACTTCAGTGGTCAGCGCAGTCAATTCACCCGTCTTATGAGGCTGTGGCCTAAAACAATGGGTGCTCATGGTCCAACAAACCCAGATTAAAAGCTTCACCCAGTTGAGGTTGAGAGCTTAGGCCAGCCCACTTCCTCATAGACGGCGGTGATACTGCAGCAGACGTTAGCCAAGAGTTTGGTCCATGCCGTGGCCACCTCTGGTGTCACAACCTCTGAAAACTCTTCTCCTAGCACTTCCAGTATCACACCACTAAGGATCTGGGCAAGACACAGCAAAGGACAGTACTTAAGACAACTTAAAGGTCCATTAAAGGAATAGTTTGACATTTTGGGATATACACTTATTTGCTTTCTTGCAGAGAGTTAGATGAGAAGATTGATACCAGTCTTGACTCTAGAGTCCTTTATGCACTTCTGTCCTCATCTGCAGTTAATGTTTGCTACTTCTTGCCCTCTAGTGGTCAAAAATGTCTTTATGCAGCTTTAATGTTTTTTTTTTAAACTAATCAATTTGTTAAACACAAGCATCCTAACCTTTTAAGTTGTCTGAACGTGCGTCTCTGTGTGTGTCTCTTATTTTTCATTCACGCACATTTTACCTTAAAGTACACAGGCTCCACCTTGTGCCGGAGTGCGTGGGCCCTGCCCACCAGCTTCAGCACTGAGGCCACCTTGTTTGAGTCGTCAAGGCTCTCCACCAGTGTATTAATGGCATTCATGACTCTGCGAGCGTGTTTCCTAAGCTGGGCACTCCTCTCCAACTCCTCCGGTTCCTCGATGTGCTTGAAGTCATTGAAGTACTGCTTGGACGAGGGGAAGTTCACAAACAGCCTGCAAAGGAGGAGAGTTAGAGTACATGAGAGATATGAGCAGCTGCTGCGAAGCTCTGCTAATCTCATCACTCGTCAGCCTGCACCAGCTCGATCCTGAAACCAACATTCTTTTTTCTTTCCTTTTTTTTGAGCTGGCAAGATATCATAAATAAATACTGACATCAGAGTGCTGCATATTTTCACTTTAAATGTTTGCTTTAAAGTACCATCTAGGTACTGCACGGTATGTATTCTGTATATTTGAAAGTGATTTAGAAACTGAAGGAAAAACATCTCCTCTCTGACATAAAACTTATTAACCACAATAGCTGTAGATGTTACACATCTGTTATGCACACTTGTTATAACCATGATGAGTTTGTCAGGTCGCCTCATCCTCATTGGCTTGTCTGTTTTTTTTGCATACTTTGGCATTATTACTTTTTTAGTGCATAGGGCAAAAATAACACGTGATGCCCCTTTATTTACTCTAATACATCATTTCACATTGTCGAAATATATCTTGCAGCCTCAGATAAAAC
The DNA here is from genome assembly GCA_037975065.1 of Chaetodon trifasciatus. NCBI lineage: Eukaryota > Metazoa > Chordata > Actinopteri > Chaetodontiformes > Chaetodontidae > Chaetodon > Chaetodon trifasciatus. The sequence continues at coordinate 6,468,857 of JBBMOE010000033.1, forward strand.
GCCCAGAACAGGTTTCTCCTGAGGGCTAATTTAGCTATGATTATGTGTGGGAGGAACTCTGTTTCATAACAGCTTTAGCTTTGATAGTAATATAATATATAACAATAATAAGACTATATATATATAATATCAACATAATTGACTGTTCCGTGTGAAACCTGTGTGATGGTGAACTTGTTGAATTAGGGTTTTGAAGAAGCATTAATTGTTAATTACACATTCATTTTTATGCTATTATTTATTTGTTGTTATATATAAAACTCAGGGCATAAATCAACCTTATTATTATTATTATTTATTTATTTTTTTTTACAGAAAGCTGGCCTCTGAATTCACACAGCCTTTTTGGTTACTATATGTGGTAACCCCATATGAACCTGTCGGCTCAGGTGTCTAACTGGTTTTGTACTGTGGTTCCTGTCAAGCCTTAAAAAAAAAGAGCCCAGGATCCTGCACCATTTCACAATTTCTGAGAAAAGGTGAAATGTGCTAATTAGAGAGGGCGATGAGATGAAGAAAATGAATGTCACTGCCTACTCAGGCTACCCAGAGCACACCTTTTACTTTATGGTTGAGAGTGTAATCATTATTACAGCAAAGACAGCTAACATTTCATGTTTCATGTGGCATAAATATCAAACTATTCGCATTTTTGTTCAAGTTCCAGGTCTGATACTTCTTTGGCTCACCCTGTGCTCTTTCTGTGAAAGAATATTCAGTTCAAAGACATTTTTCTTTGATTTCTATCCCTGTTTGACCCCCCAAGAAGAGCCTAAAAACTCCCCCTCCCACTGTCTGGGATGAGGGCCAATGCCTCTTTCTGGCTATCTAATCCTGGTGTCCCATCTCCCTCTGTCTCTGAAGCAACTAAGACAAAAAGACAGCAAATGCTTTTCTGTTAGCCCTGAAGCATATGGCTAGATGTTAGAGTTTCACTTGTGAATTTAAATGTTTAGAAATGGAGGAGGATTGAAGGCGGTACCTTAATCTCTCAGCTCTGGGTGGAGCGCCTTGGCAAGTGCTGGAGAAAAGTCTTCCTAGTTTCACAGCAAACTAATGAGGAACTGCAGCGTTTAATCTTTCTCTCTTGTAATTGCATGACCTGTGGTTGCATATAAATAGCCTCATTAGTATTTTATATGGTCATTGGAGTCTTAATCCTTCCTTATCTCTTCTTCAAGACTAACTGAAGAGCTGAATCCAGAGAAAGTTTCTCATTTCAGAGCTATGATTTGCTACTTTGTATCTTATCTGTTCCCCTAAAGACAGTTAGTTTCAAGGATCCAAGTTGACGTAGAGGTTCCTTCCTTATAGCAGGAAGAGCACATATTTTATCTGCTCTTCCTGCAATAAGGAGAATTTTCTAAGGTCATACATATGGATCTGCCCCCATTCCTGGAATTCCTCAAGGTTGTAGGGTCTTTGGGAAAGAATGTGGAGGTGGAAAATAAGGGTCAATTTAGTTCAATTCATTCAACATGCTTGTCATAGAGAGAAGATGAGTGGGATACTGAAGAGTCAATGATTGGTGAAAAAATACATTATTTTACTGATGGCTACTGCACAGTTTTCACTAAACTCCATCTCTGCTTTCATCTCCTGCAGTCACAAAGGAAAGGCCTGCTGGGACTGGCAGTGAATCTTGTTATTTGATATACTGGAAAGACAATCAAAGTCTTTTGAAGTAACAACAGGGCGAGCATTGCATGCTCACAAAGAAATGTTTAAAGGTCGGCTGAAAAATGTGCAGCAACACCAACAACAACAAACATCTCATCCCTTGATTTCAAAGATTTGATCAATAGTGATGGAGTCATGCAACTCTAGGTTACCTGGCCCTCTATACAGGTATTCAAAACATGGCCTGTTAAAGGGGAGGGAACCCTTTGCGTGCCAAAGATGTCTGACTGATGGATTATAATGTTTATTCTGTATCTCTGCTATTTGATAAGTAGGATTAAGAAAAAAGGAGGAGAGGTGAGAATATTACTTACAAAAATATGACAGAGCCTTTCCTTTCCTTTCCTTTGGACAGAAACTCGTAAAGTCAGTGAACTCATTCAAATGTAGCATCAACTGCATTTTGCAGGAGGATAATCCTGCAGTCTGGACCCAGATTTAAACTGGTTTAGATGATATGTTTGCAGCTGTCTGTGACAGAAAAGCATCAGTGGGTCTTGTGACTCTGGCAGGTGCAGTTATATGACTGAGGGGGAAATGCAAATTTGACCTTATCACCAGTGAACTAATTAAAGTTGCAGAAATGAGGAGAAAATTGATGAAAAGTCCCAAAATAGGAATTAGATTCTGTGCTTACACTTTTGTGTGACATGCGAATGCCGATCAGTACTTACACAACCACTCCCTTCTAATTATATACAGCATTTGTCGCCTCTGGCACCTCTCTACTGTTTTCTTCTTTAATCGTAGAAACATCTCCTTAACTCTGTGTTCAACCCGTGTTAAAAATTCAAACATATAAACCAGGAGAGTAAAACTAAGGAAAAGAAATACCTGACCAGTATGGCCACCCCAACGTCATCACAGTTCAGGTAGACTTTTGCCCAGGAATCCTGGATCATCACCCTCTCCTTGTCAGTCAGAGGGCTTGGTTGCTCCAGGTGGTCCACCTCTCCATCTCCCTGCATCCTCTCCATCTGGGAACACAGTTGTGCAGAGTTGAGCACATGCAGAAGGCAGTGCTCTGATGAGAGTATGCATCTTCAAGATAAACACTATATACCTTTTTTTCTTGTTTATGTCCCTTTCTTGCTGAGAGAGGAAGAAAATCCCTTCCCCCCCTTTTTCCCAGTGAGAATCTTTGCTCTCCACCTCTGATTTTCTGCTGAGCGAGAGTGTGAGTGAAGAACAGGCTGTAAAAACACAAGAAACGCACGCAGCGAACGAGGAGGAGCCTCTGCACGCTCTCTTTTACACTCTCCCTTCCCTCCCTCCCTCTCCCTCTTTCTCCCTCTATCCACCTCACCTTTGTAGGTGGCGTTTGATGAAAACATGATGAGATGAGGAAACAAATCCTTAATAAGAGAGTCAGATATGGAGTGCGTGCATGGATGCAATGTAAGATTATGATGTTAAAATAAGATAAAGGAGCCCACTCTGACCTTTTTCCTCCATCGTCACCATTGCAGACCATCCAGGAGATTAACCTGCAATGATATTGAATTTTTCACAAAGCCCTGCCGACGTACATATAAAAACACTTCTGCTGACTGAGAATTAAACAGCATGACGTCCATCAGAAATAGGGCAACTTCTATTTAACAAGATACAGGTTATATCAGCATTTTTTTCAGTCTATTTTTCTTGTTTTCTCATGATACGCACATACCCTCAAGGGACCCACACACCTCTTGCTGCACTTTTTCAAAAGCATACATTTACCACCTCTGCTGTAGGAGTTATCTGAAGGAATTCATATCTCATTTGTTGCGACAGCTGAAAACTTAAGAATGTCGTTACTCAAGTTCTATGGTGGGCTGGACCAACAGGGCCAATTAGCCAGGAGTATGTGAGTTAACTTTCAAAGGAGAGCAAATAGAAAAGACATCAGATAGTGTAACAAAAGCTAAGACTGAGGTGACATTTACTGCCTCACTGGGGAGGTACAGTGTACAGTAGGTGCCAGCATGTACGGAAAATTGTTAAATATTGACAGAGTCCTTGAAAGTATACCGTTAACAATCAAGAGGGTGAAAAACCTGTGCTTAAAGTAGACGCTTCTCATATTTCCGGGATTGCTGTATCTCAAATATCTCAGAAAAATGACCTTTGGAAGCGGTTGTATCATCTTCCCCAACAGCAGTACAGCAGGGTTATGGCCAGTTAGTGCAGTAGAATCATGTAGTATATATTTCAACTTTTGTTAAATGTGAAACTATTGAAGTCCATCAGGCATTCCCAATTAAAAACATGACCAGAGTTCATGTATCAAGCTTCTCATTGCACAGGTTTATGATTTTCAGACCAGGTGGTCTGGGATCAGATAGTTTAGATAGGTCAGATTAGGAAGTAGTGGATCAGACAAACAAGGCAAGTTGGTTAATGATTGTAGATCAACATTCTCTGTCCGTACTGGTTTATGTTTCTAGAAGGGAACCCAGATACATTTTGCAGTACTGCTGTATATCTGTTGTCCACAACCACACTAGCAAATCAGACTTAGTTTAAATGAATCACGTCCAGCCTGCTCTCCTTTGACAAACAAAGATCTCATGATCTCATTAAGTTCCATCCAAAGACAGCAATTCTACTCAGTAGATCCACGGCAGATGAGTAATGACATCTAGTGGACAGTTGGAGAAATACTGCCTTTCAGGTGCTGTCAGAAATGCATTTTTTGAGATGAATGAAATGTGGGCAGTTTATATAAATGTATCGTATTTATTATCTACGAGAAAGTTCCCTCTGTAAAAAAGAGAGCAAAAGTCACGTAAACACAACATTTTTTCATATAGATAACTGCAGAACACATCAGTTAAAATGATTTAATCTCATCTAAAATCACCTAAAATGTCATTAAACTATGATGCTTCATCCATCATCCTGCTTATTAAGATTACAGCAGCCTAATAATTAGGTAGAGAGATTATTACTACATTACAACATTATTTCACGTGAACATATTTTTTGCGCCAATCCATGATTTGAAAAGTAATTGTTTTCCTTAAAAAGAGATATTTCAGCCACACTGACTGACTAAATTTGCAAGTGGTGTGTCTTCAAGATTGGATTGACAAACTAGAAAAAAAAAATAAAAAAAACCGTAACCAAAAAAAAAAAAGGAAAACATTAGATAAATAGTAGTTAGACCTTACTTCTAAAGAAAACATAAAGAAAACAAACAAAAAAAAAACTTAAGGAGTACTTTTAAACCGAAATAACTCCTACTATGACACACCACCAAAGTGGTTCCGCAAAGCGTAGGCGGCAATATTGACCCAAAGCGGACCCCGTAGTTCGAGGTGTCACGTTTAGCAGGCTACAGTGGTACCAAAGTGACAGGTGTCAGCCGTTTGTCCGCCAGCCGTCGAATACATTAGTAAAATAGAGGCAGTGCTAAATATTTGTTTTGTAGCTATGCTCTTCCTGGGTTTATTGACTTAAAGTGACAGTAATTTCGTGTAAGTAGCTCACCTAGCAGGCTAGTGTGGTGTAGGTAGCTAGCTAGCTAGTTAGCTAACGACAGCGTCATAAGAAGAAAATCGGACACATACGCTGTGGCCGGTTGTTAAACACAGCAGTCGGTGTCGGGGAACGAAAACACTCGGAGAAGCAGAATGAACGTCGCTAAAAGTGGCTATCGCGTCTTTTCCGCAAACTCCTCCGTAGCATGCACCGAATTGGCTAAGAAGATAACAGAGTAAGCACAGTGTTAAGTTTCTCTCGTTTTCCAGTAACGTTAATGTTACTGTTAAACAAAATACCTTGTTGTTCTTTTACTCGGACATCACATCCCACTGTGAGCGACCACGAGGACAAATATGTGATACTTGATTGTTGTGTAACATGCGACATAAATCGTATGTTGTGTGACATTGACCGCTGAGGAAGGCTTCCAGATGTTCTTGCCAACAAGTCTTCGTGGTCATGAATGAATGAATGGATGAATGAATGGATAACGTGCCAAATGTCTCCTGTTGGTTTACTTGTGAGACTCGTCATTAACTCGGTCACACCTAGTTACAGTCTAGCTGTAATTTAGTGCTCTTGTTTGACAGGCGGCTGGGAGTTGAACTGGGGAAGTCTGTGGTCTATCAGGAGTCTAACAGAGGTGAGGGGGAACATTATGGCTTTATAGGTAAAATAACAAATGTTATCAACGCTGGGGACTGATGATTATTACTGTGGGATGGCAGGATTTGTAATTTCGGTGAAGATGTCAGGCATTTGTTTGATTCACCTTGCAAATAAAACTCTTTTCCATTTATTAAATAAGGTTTCATGCCATATACTGTGATTTAGATGTGCACAGCGTTATATGTTAAGATGCAGATTTGCTCCATTTACTGATTGCGTCCCCGTCTTTTTCTTCACAATAGAAACTAGAGTGGATGTGAAAGAATCTGTTCGTGGACAAACTATCTTCATCATTCAGACCATACCGCGGTGAGTGAGAGAAAGGCATGTCATTTGCATTACAATGGGAATTTAAAAAAATTCACTTCAAAATATCACTTGCTAAAATTTACATGACATTTCAGTCTGTGTGTTTTTTCTTTTATCTTTTTTTTTTCCACAACCAGAGATGTCAACACAGCCATTATGGAGCTGCTGGTCATGGCTTACGCCCTCAAGACCTCCTGTGCAAAGAACATCATTGGAGTCATTCCTTACTTTCCCTACAGCAAACAGTGCAAGATGAGAAAGAGGGGCTCAATCGTGAGCAAGCTCTTAGCTTCAATGTTAGCTAAAGCAGGTAAAGAGAACAAAATGAATGTCAACGTCTGATTTGTGAAGTCTCTTAATCAATGTAATTGTTTACAGTGAAATACCTGTGTTAAGTCTGTGCTGTCTTTTTTAGGATTAACACACATCATCACCATGGACTTGCATCAGAAGGAGATCCAGGGCTTCTTCAGCTTTCCAGTAGACAACTTGCGAGCCTCCCCTTTCTTGATTCAGTACATCCAAGAAGAGGTGATAATTCCATTCAGATGTTTACTGTGTGTTTTTAAGTGTCGGGAACACCGTCTATAAACCAAGTCAATCAACCAATCTGATATATGAAGCACTGACATCTGTTTTTCTTCGTCTTATCAGATTCCTGATTACAGAAATGCCATCATTGTGGCAAAGTCTCCATCAGCAGCTAAGAGGTAAGTGAAGGATAATAACAAAAGCACATTTCAACTCTGCTCCTTCTGTTAGCATTGTCATGTTATTAAATTAAATTTTAATATACATATACAGTATATTTTACATACATCCCCGATTCCAAAAAAGTTGGGATGCTGTTTAAAATGTCAACATAAACAGAAGCAATCATTTGCAAACAAACTTTGTTTACAAGTTTAATGAAGTGTTCCAGAGTCCATGTAGTAACATCGTTTATACAATCACGTGTTCACAAAGTGGTGAACCTCGCTCCACCCAACGACTGAGGATTAAGGTTTCGTCGCTGCGTTCTGACTTTTTTCTGTGTTTGTTGTTCAGGGCTCAGTCCTATGCAGAACGCCTGCGTTTGGGTCTGGCTGTGATTCACGGCGAGGCTCAGTGCTCAGAGTCAGACATGGCTGATGGAAGACACTCCCCACCATGTGTACGCAACACCACCGGACACACAGGCCTGGAGCTTCCTTGTAAGAACACCCATCTCTGTAGAGTGCTGTTGATGCTTTTCTTTGCAGATTTGTAGGTTTTCACCCGTAAAAAAACATATTCCTGTTAATTGTTTCTCACAGGTGCTTTTTTTGTCACTATGTTGTCAAACTCACCAAGAAATTTCTTATGATTTCTGTTAGTTTAGCTACTTCACTGCATTCATAATATAAATTCTGCGGACAGTCTAATACAGCTCTCATGTGCTAACCCGTTGTTGAGCTGTAGATTCTGCTGTTTCTCACTCATGCCATCAACCATATTCCAAGAAATTGAGTTTTTTGTTACTGCATGTTTTAATTCCACAGATACACTACTTCTACTCATGCTGCATCCTCTGCAAGCTGCAACTCCTAACTTTCAGAGTGACGTGCTTAATAATCATAGAATCACAATTGCTGCCTGTGTCTTGGCACATACTATGATTTTAAAATATTTCTTTTTGGTGAGAAATACTAACGAGGCTCTGGCACACAGCTTTTAATATATTTACTGCACAGTGTTAATTCCTCGTAAGGCCATTATATAATAATATCAAATGACTGTGTAATTGGCAAATGACTCCAAAGTATTTGCGTCCAGTATTCACTTTATTATTTAGTAATAATATTTCTATTCTTGTGTTTATATTCTCACCCTTGACTTAAAAAATCCTCCTTTGGAACAATAACCCACAAAATGCTTCAACCAGAAGAATATCTTGTTTCAGATTTTAACACAATGAGTCTGATTCGTTGATGTGAACTTTCTATAATTTCTGTCAACCTAGCGAGAGGATTTTCCAAGTCTTGGCATCATGTGTTTGTCATGTCAAATATTTGTGCATTTGTGTTAACGTGGTGTTTATTTGTTGGTAATAGCAGGCAAACAACAAGCTCCGTTCCCTGGCATAGAGCTCCCAAGTACGACCGTAAACATTAACTTACATCTGACTATAAAATGATTCCTCTTCAAATGGCTCCTCAAATCGTGCATGTGAAAGTAAAGGGTTTGTGTTGCATCTTGTGAAAACACCGTCTGGATTCAGGAGGGGGAGTTAGCGAGAAACGCGCAAACTGGTTGTTAGTGCGAAGACAATTTGCAAGCTTTTCAGGCCCATCAGCTACAGTGTGCTCTAAACAGATGCTACTTGCATGGCATGTTCGACTTGGAAGTAATTAGCTCTCATGTTTACTGCTCCTTTCGACGATTCCAGACAGCCAGTTCTACAAGATGGCCAAACCCCTCTTTGTTTTGTTGTGTTCTGATTTTATTTTGAAATCCATAAATCAAACCAGAACCATGCCAAACATTTTTTCCTTTATGTTTTACTTTTTTTTTACTTAAATATCTGGACTCATCTTGCCAATCAACACATAGTGCACCCATATCAAACCTGCTCTTAAAAACCTGATTAACATTTGGTCATACGTGCATGTGACGTTAACAGTAAAGCATGCTGTGAAACCTAACATCTAATGACGGGAAGAAGAAACTATATGGATGGAACGGTTGGTATGTTAAAACATTAAAAACAGCCCAAATCAAAGAATTAATTATACTTCAGTGATAATGCCATGCTTAAAAGCATAGTTTATTTTATCACCAATAATATATAGTGGAGTATAAGTTTCATTACTACAGTAGAAGTCTCTGGAATGTGAGGCCAACCTGTTGTTGAAATTTCCCTTTAAGATATTCAAATCTCTCGGAAGATCGTGTTGATTAATGGTTTTATTGACAACATCTTCAATTAATTTCCAGACATCTGACCAAACATTTCTCAGGTAGCTTGTTGCAGTATCTCAGCAAGCTTTAAAAATCTATTTTTGGGAAGTGTGTGTACTGCTAACAACGTGGCTTTTGCTGTTTTTGGTTAATAGTGGTAAAAGTCTGAATGTGACACTGCCAGGTTTTCTGATGCTGTGGGACTCACGGTATTCAGCAACGTGTTCTGCAAGGCATGCTCCTCCTTTTCTCTGCTTCTGTATACTTTTTCCTTTACAATCGGCTTGGCTGGCTGATTGTTTACCAGATGATTGTTTCCTTATACCCTTTGAATGACTACATTTACATGCACAACAATGCTTTAAATACAGCTGCGTTTTTTTAAGATTGGGTTATGTGTCAAAAATGGGTTTAATGGGTAATCATTGAAATACTCTACATTGAATCTAATCCCAGTTTAATTCACCCTCATTCAACATTAATTTACACTTGAGAGATCATTGAGGGGTGTCCATCATTTGCAATGATATCAGGTCAATTACAAAACAAAGATACACTCTGATTAGGGAAGGTAATTTGATGGATAAATTAAGCTCAGCTCAGCTCAGAAGTGCTCCCACGGACAGATGAAGCTGCCTGGATGTGAATAATTGAATTATATTTGTTTTCTGATATTGGTTAAAAAGAAAATGTAGCTGTTGCATCACCTGTGATTGGCATGCGAGATGCCATCAAATTATTGTGTGCATGTAAAAGTAGTCGCTGGCAGCAGTGATGTTCGACTGAGGACTGACCCCAGAACATTGGCAAGTGTGAATGAAGAAACCCTCATCAGTGCTTGTCAGCCACTGTTGTCCTGTGTGAAATACGACTGTCTGGTGGTGCATACTGGTTCATATGCAGACTGCTGCCATATGCCTGCCACAGCCCGGCCTGAGGTTGTGTGTGTCCAGGCGATTATACATTGCCTTCTGATTGGGTATCCTGGGCAGAAAACCCTGTCATTTGATTTTGCATGGCATGTGCTGTACTAAGTTTGGCATTTCAGTTTAACCTCCTTGGGGTAGGTGTGGTACAATGGGGGGAAACATTTTTCAACCTTTGATTGCCATTTTAAATTTAATACAGCATGGTATTACAGAGCTTCTACAAAATCATTTACATCACCCGATAAGGACCCCATAATTAGGGGTGCAAATTTGCCTAAATCACATTTTCTCAACCCATTTTACCCAATCTACTGAGATTTGCTTTTGATCAGGTGAAATGCAGTACGTATAACCTCCTTGAAGTGCTCTCACAGGTAACCAGCCCTGCTTTGCTTTGCAGTAATGATGGCCAAGGAGAAACCTCCTATTACTGTGGTCGGGGACGTGGGAGGGAGAATTGCCATCATTGTGGTAAGATGCTGTGAAGTCTCTGTCTAATGCTGTCAGTGTCAGCTGCTCTGCCATCTTTCAATTATGACTCTCTTATGGTTCTCATTTGCAGCGTTTCAAAGCATTTCTGTTGATTGTAAGTCGTAAATTCACTCGTATAACCACTAAAAGCTCACCCACAGTAGGGTTTTTTGGGCAAATATGAACTTAACCGATCATGTTTTTGAATCATTTTCACACCTTAAAGCATGTCATTTCTTGAAAAAGTAGTAACACTTTCTTCCTCGTACATGTAAAACGTTGAATCCATAAGCAGTAAAACATACTGATGCACAATTCAGTGAACTTTTGGTCCTACAGCCTAATTTGGTCTGGTATGACTAGTAGCTTATGGTGGCTAATGCTAACTCTGGCAAACTTTAGATGGATATTCCTGTGTAGTGGACCGCATTGAGTCAATTCACTGACTTTATGACTAGTATATTAGGTTTTGGCATTTCTTGTTACCCCATAATTTTCATTTGTGGTCACTGTGGTCACTTACTATTGTTCATATGTTCCTGCCTTTATCCTGAGCTGTCAGTCATACGGTGAGGACAGCCACCTGATGACAGAGAAATAACCAAAGAGAAAGAGACGGGGGTGTGATTGTCAAGTCTCAGCCACAGATTCTATTTTCCTCTCTTGTTCCAGGATGACATTATAGATGATGTAGGAGACTTTGTTGCAGCTGCAGAGATCCTGAAAGAGAGAGGAGCCTATAAGATTTATATCATGGCCACACATGGCTTACTGTCTGCTGATGCTCCACGCCTCATAGAGGAATCCGCCATTGATGAGGTGAGGACACATAAACTTGCGTCTCCTCTCATATTTGTTTTTAATCTGTTGAAGCCATCACTGTTGAGTTTGAATGAAACCTGATATGTCATAGCAGCAATGATATCGTTCCTGTTAATTATCAATAAGGAAGCAAAAGGAGAAGTGACAAAGGAAGGCAGAAACTGAAGAGCTTGTTTGAAGCCAGTGTAAAATGTGGCTCTTTATTAGTTCTCATTTATTCTTTATGGACACAGTGGAAGAGAAAATACTTCCTCTGAATTCAACGTTTACCAGCTCAATTGTTGTGGCATGAAATTAGCTGAAATTAGCTTAGAAGAAGGACAGGATCAGTCCATCCAGCAGTTGCATACAGTATCTGTGAAGTATTACTTTCTATTTTCAGTTCCTCCTGACTATCCAGGATTCAGAAAACAGTTGTGACAAATTAGCTTAATATTTTCAATATTTAGGTTTATGATATCTAATTTTGAACATATTATTTGCAGTCCCAGTTTTGACTTCTGCATCAAATCTAGTGTGTTTCTTAAGAAGTCAGCCAGACAAGAAGCCTTGACAAGAAGACAAGAATATTGGTGACCTGTTTTTTAATATTTATGGACGCCATCTCATTGAGACTAAACACAGTGTTTGCACTCGTTCGCCCCTCAGGTGGTGGTGACCAACACAGTCCCCCATGAAGTACAGAAGCTACAGTGTCCCAAAATCAAGACTGTGGACGTCAGCATGATATTGGCTGAGGCCATCCGGCGCATCCACAACGGAGAGTCCATGGCCTACTTGTTCCGCAACATCACCACGGACGACTAGAGTCAGAGAGAAAGAGAGCCGAGGTGGGTCTGACAGTGAGTGAGGGCGCTGCTTCCCAAAAAACACACCACTGTCATGTTCCATGTGTGTCAGGATCACGTGTATCCGAATTCATTTAAGGAAATTGAAATTCTAAAAACTAGCCAGTTATTTAACTTCTTATCTAAAGTTGTAAAAATGTATTTGTTCGGTTGAGAAGTGCATCTTGTTCTTGCGGAGAAATGATGACAAAAGAGCAAACGAGTGACTTTGAGCTTTGATGCGTTCAGTCATTTTTCGAGGCCTTCGTCTTTGTCTTGCTCACACACTGCAGTACCTCACATCTAATGACTGAGCTCCACCTGCGAAAAGAGAAGAGAGAGATGTCTCCAGTAACAGGACTTTGTGCTTTACTAGCTATATCCAGACGCTCTCATGTTCACGGCAGCTCAACACTGTGATTTCTGATTTCTTTCCATTAAATGTGGCGCGTGGTTTCCAGCCGCATAGACGAGACTGGGCAAACTCCTGCTTACTGGTGCCCGATTTATATATTTTTATGCAGCTTTTTTTGCATTTGTGGGAATGTTTGGATGTGTGGTGAACTGTCCGATGTGACACAAGAAGTCTCTGCAGAAATATATGGGTGGCCATTTTATAATGCATATATTAGGGGGTCAGTTCAACTAAATTTTAAGTTTTTTTCCGACTTAACCTCATTAGCAGATTATCCTGAGTCACTTGGACATTACTTCTGGAAAGGCATAAAAGATTTGAACAGTATAAATTAAATTCCATATACTTCCATTGTACTGCGCCTGTAGCAGATGTCCAGCAGTGCATGGTTACACATAGCAGTGAGAGGGACATGTTTGATTCACTTATTTAGATGAGCCGACCCTTTAATGTGCCATACATCTCCAACAGTATATTGAACATACTTAGTCCAATATTGTGTTTATTTTAACTGACTGATGGTGACTGATAGTATCTTCTCTGTGCAAATGAATTACATCCAAAAAGACCACCTTTGTTTTGGCCAATTAACTACAAAACCACAAATAGTAAACATCACTGCTGACTGTTTTTCAAAGCAGAGCAAAGGTTTTCTTAAGGCGTTATTTGTGAGTTCACTTTGGTTTTTCATTTTGCAGGAACCTTCACAGTCAGCCTCCTGCTTGGTTTTCCTTGTTGTCAGTCACAGTGTTGTTATCTGGTGATGTGACTGAGAGTCTGCTTGTGTGGTGGGCTTATGTGCTAATGTACCTATGTGCTGGAAAAGTGTTTTTAGTAATCCACACCCTCCAACTGACCCTTCAACTTAGACCTTTGGACAGGAGGGCTCATGTATGCAGCCAGATTTGAAGGCTTGAAGCTCTGGATTGACTCATGCTTTAGGTGCATTACTTTATAATGGCAACTTGTCGTAAAGCGAAGTAACCCGATGGCTGCCTGAAAGACAGGACATGTGCAGTAAAAAAAACGTCCAGCAGTAATGTAAAATAGGTGCATTTTTTTTAGGAAATTGGCAAAAATCATGCAGAAACGCCGTTATTGTGTTAATGTTTGTCCACAAATGTCAGTGGTGGTTCATCATTAAAAAGGTTTTTTTTTTAACGTGCACTTTTTTTTGCTCTCTGAGTAAATTTTGAAGTGATGCTTTAGGTGAAAATAGTGTATTTCTATGCTGACTGAGCCTTTTGCTCCAGGGAATATACTTAATAAGCCAATGCATAATTATTTCTTCAGTTGTTTTTGATGCTTTGTTCCTGTTTCGCATGTTGCAAAAAGTTTGTAGAGAATGTCTTCCATACAGCAGTACTGTACATCTTTGCTTTTTACCACTCTGGTTGTGTTATAGGTACTGTATTTCTCCCCTGATGTGCTAATGGATGCCTGTTTGACAGCTAGATGCTCACGCTGGTGTTGTCGGAGGTTGTCCGTATCAAATACTGTTGCTTTGCAGTATCAAACCTGTCGTTCGTGTATTACATGATGTCTTCTCTGTATCCACTGTTCTCCTGATCTCTCTATGATGTTGAGGACGTGTAGTTTAGGCACTAACCCTTCTGTCTCGCTCTACGGCGTTTGTCAATGTGTATGGAAATAAAACGGTTGCCTCTTGTTGTGCCTTGTCTCTACCAAAAAAGTAATCATATTATTGTGCTTTGGTGAATGACCTTATGGGTGCAGTTTATTTACTTTATTACAGTAAAGTCATATTTTATTAGATATAATTAGGTTATAGGTTGGAATGGGCATCTTGTTCTTGTCCTAAGTGCATCCCAAACCAGTGTCTGTCTGTGAAGTCTGTATTAAAATGTAAATATTTTGCATTAACTTGGTAGAAGATGACATATTTTGAACCTTCACACACAAAGTGGATATGCTGTACAGTATTATATGATCATATTTCTTGTATCTTGACAGCTATTTACATCTTTAAACACAAAAAAATAAAATCATAGCCTCATAAAAGAAAATCATTAATTAAATGAATTAATTGAAATATTGATCTAAATTTTTAAGGAAAGATTGACGGTCAAAATGTCCCATTTCAGTGCAGAAAAGTAAACTTTCTGATTACATTATAGGTGTCGGTTAAGACACTGTGATGCAGCTAATTGGTGGATCTTTTCCTCTCCTTGTTGGCTGTTCTGATTCAACTTTTTATTGGCTTATTGTTTTAAACAGATTAGCAGAGTAAGGGATAATACTGACATTAGAATGGTGTATTGACGTGTGAGAGGACTTACCTTTAACGCTGATGTACAGTGCACTGTTGTTGGTATAATCTGATCATATACTTGTTCACAGCTGCTCAGGAATTGATGCAACACTGAGGAGCTTTGACCAAGTCTAGGAGCAGAGACAAACAAGGAAGCACTCCTCATTTATGGCAGAAGTTTAAACTGCCATGACTAACTGACTAATTAGGCTTCAATCAGTGTCTGAAAAGAATCTGTTAACTACGTTTCTACATTACATTTGGTTTGTTTACATTTTCTATCTACAACCTGAATTGAATGTTGAGTTCGCACCTGAGCTTTTAAAGAGAACAGCTTGCCTCTCCGGGTCCGTCCACGAGCCAAAAAAGACGAGTTTGTGTGCCGCTGCGGACCAACTGCAGATAGCTGTGAGTTAAAACAGGACACGAAGAGGAACCAGAGATCTGATAATCACAGGTCACTTCCTTGTCTGATTCTGGGGAAACAATGCACCTTGTCTCTGGATGTTTTTGGAAAGAGGAAGCATACCTTGTTCTCGCCCTCTCTGGGCCTGTGTGACCTATTTAACAAGTCAGGAGATTGTGTGAAGTGTACACATGAAGGTCTCTCAGAGAACACTGAAGTATCCAGAACAAATAAAGTGATCAGCTTAACCAGTCGTGGTAAATATTAGTATAGTGTATTCACAAGTATCTGCGGTATCCCATCATCCTTTTTCATAGTAGGAAACACAATAGGATGTTCAGGACTTCATGCACTGTCATTGGCGACAGATGTCATTTACAGGGTTTTTGGTTCCCTTGTTATCTCACTTTGGTGATGCTGTGATACGTTACATCCTCATTGACCTGCAGTCAAGTTGCTGAATAATGACCACCAGAGGGCAGTACAACGCAGAACAGAAAGCTGCTGGAAGTAATGTTTTGTGTGTGAAACATGACATCTGTGTGTCTCTGTGTGTGTGACCATGTGTTTCTGATGTTGTGGGGACATAAATCTGTTTCCATAGTCACACTGTGGGGACTCACTTTCCTTATGGGGACAGAATGCAGGTCCCCATGTTTGTATGTATGAATGTAAGTCTATGTCATGTCCCCAAAAGTGATGGAAATGCAGCTGTGTTAGAGCAATGCAGTAAGTCTTTATTTTACTTTTTTTGTTCTTTGGGATAATTCACTCAATATCAGTAAGGCTTTTCAGATACATGCATGTGAATCAGTGCCAGTTACTTTGAAAACAGAAGAGTTGGTCAAGAGATGTAGAAGTTCTTGTTTTTCAGTCTAAAACTTGCATTTCTGGTCAGACCAGCACTGGTCTCAACCAAGCAAACTGACAATTTGTCTCCAATACATCCTGGAGTGAAATTATAATCGTTTAACTCTCAATTAAAATAACAAATGTATCCACGTGCTCTGACAGACCCAATTAACAGACTTTGAAATGTGCTGTGCTCTGTCAGCCCATATAAGCTTAATTTACTTTCATTGTATTTCAGGTTGGACAGTGATAACTTACCCTGATAATATTGGGCTTTTCCAATGTCCGTATGCCCCCCCGACCACACACACACTTCCTTTTTGTTTGTTTTGTCACGTCAAGAAAAGTATATCAGTAAAAATGACCAGCTAATCTGCAAAAAATGCTACTTAACCTGTGGAGAGTGGATGAGACAAGCAGTGTGAGTGGAGATATGCTGTACAGAAACTTTTATTTACCTTAAAATAAGCACTGAATAAGAACATGAAACATCACCTTGGTCCCATACTGTAATGAGGAAAAGAAAATATTTACAGTTATCCAGTGAGGCAAACCCAGTAACACCATGAGAGAAAGAAAAGCAGCAGCAAGTATGCAAAGTTATGTTCACACCAAGTGCATCATGAGGCTTTGCAAAGCAGCGTTTCAGGGTTGCAGGACAGGCTGCACAAGAACTCACAACATAATGTTTGCTGTGCTGTAATTACAGTATATATATACAGTTTCTAAGTCAGGCTCTGTTTCTGTTGTTCACTTTATTCAAAAACTCTCTTATGTAAACAGACTTTTGCATCACTTAACCAGCAACACATAAACAAAAAATGAAACATCGAACATTGATTGGAGAGAAAGCTGAAGATATGATACAGAACGCTGCCTCTGTCACCTTTCATTACATCTGTCTCTAACATTCACAGTAAGTAGCATCTGTTCATTGTTTCACTTTTTTGTTGTTCAACCACATTCTTTCATGTGTTTCAGGTGATATCTGTTTTCTTCACTGTAGCCTCCCGTGCTGGTCCAATACAGTGCTGTCACACCTCATGAAGAGACGCAATTGAGTGACTCAGTGTTTGATTCGAATCTTGACACATTTAACGCCGTCTCTTGGCTTGCTTCTCCCCACCAGCAAAGCCCTTTCAGTGTCTTTTGGCCAGTTTTCTCTCAGTCTCTCTTCTTGTTGAGCAGCTCCACATCATTAAGAGATGAGGCAGCTGTTGGTCTTGTTCATGGGAGGTCGTTTGTTGCTCTCGTTGGGGAAGGTGTCCCGTCTCCAGCACAGCGCTGGACTGAGCCAGCTGGGCAGCTTGGCCTGCTGGAGCAGCTCCCTGAAAGCCTCCAGCACGTTGACGTTGTCTTTGGCAGAGGACTCCAGGAAGCTGTGGTTCCAGCCCAGCTCCACCGTGGACAGCACGTCCTTGCTGGACACCTGACGCTCGTTGTGACGGTCTATCTTGTTGCCTATCACCACAATGGGCGTGTACCTGTCCTCTTTGACCTCCAGGATCTCCTCTCGCAGAGTCTTGACCGCCTCCAGGGATTCAGGGTCATCCACGGCGTAGACCAGGGCAAAGGCGTCGCTGTTCTGGATGGAGAGCTTACGCATGGCGGGGAAGGAGTAGCTGCCGCTGGTGTCCATGATGTTGATGGTGACTTTGACGCCCCCCACCTCGTACTCCTTCCTGTGGAGCTCCTCCACCGTGCGCCGGTGCCTGGGCTCAAAAGTGTCTTTGAGGAAGCGCTGGATGAGGGCTGTCTTCCCCACTCCAGCTGCTCCCAGAAACACCAGACGCACCTCCTTCTTCTCCCTTGCTTCAAAAGACATGATGATGCTCTTTTTCTCCAGAACACTGCCTGAAAGAGTCTCCGCTCTGTCCTTTATCCTCCTCTCCTCTGCCTTGTCTGGAAACTGGACTTGATGTCAGTGATGGAGCTGGACGGAGTCGTGTTGGAGATGATGGTGATGGCAGATAAACGTGCCTGTCAGGCTGCACTCTGTATTTATGTTCACACACAGCTCCTGCCCTCTTCTGCTCCCAGCCAATCAGGAGAGGGCAGTGCCTCCCTCGCTGTCTGAACTTACAGCAGCCAATCACAAACACTCATGCAAATCAAGTGCAGTACAAGAACAAAACAGGCAACAGAAGTTACTTTGAATTCTTAGTGCGCAAAGCAGAAGATATTTCCATCCAGGATCCACTCTTCAGTATTTTTGAAGATGTCACAGTATGTGTTCATGTGTCTGTGATATGAATCCATGAATCCTTCATCTGACACTTTTTTATTGGAGACAGCAGTGGACCTAACAGTCTGAGCTCAGGGCTCATGTAGGATCTGTTCTGATGACCTTCATCATGTGATCTGTCCTTTGATGAAGATCTGGTGATATGATTGAAAGCTCCAGAAGAGCTGCTACAGTAAACAGAATGTAGTCTATTTCCTCACCTTTTTGGTGAGGTTGTTTTGTCACGTGAGGGGAAATCTGTGCCTGAGATTCTCCAGGCACAGGCACTTTTTTGGGCTTAAATTTAGACTAAATAGATTTTAGTGAAATGATTATATTATTATTATATTTTATTGTCTTTAGTTTCACAGTTTCACAAATGAGTTGCAGTCATTTTGGTGTTCAGAATGAGATATACTTTAAAGCAGTCTTAAGTGGACTGCCCAGACCAGAACAATATCAGGGGTCATGTGATCCACCAAGACTTCCACAGACTCACTGTGGTGACTTTAAAGTAAGGTTGTGAACGCCCTTTTATTCCATATATTTGTAATTTTATTCCAAGCTCAAACATGTTACTTACAGGCTGATCTGAGGTCGTGTTAATTTCAGAATAGATGTCCTGTCATTGGACATTTCTTCCTGGTTTTAATTGCCCTTATGACCAATGATCACAAAGGGTGACTTCTCACTGTCGTCGCCTGAAACTGCTCACATGTCCGAGGCTGAGGATGCAGGGACAGACGTTCTGTTCCCGGGCTCTGAACGAACACCATTGGTTGGCTAACCTCTATTAAAAAGAGTGTGTTTGATATCATTGTCTACGCAGCGCTCCCAGGATTCAAATGTCAGCTGTGTGGGAAGCTCCACGGTCTGCATTCAATTCACACAATGTAGAAAAAAATAATGGATTACAGTTATCATTATCAGATCTCTCACATCTCCGAGCCCAGACTTTTTCACTTGTTGCTATGATACCACCAAATCCATTACCTCAGCTCAAAGGGATTTCTAAGTAGAACTGTGCACCTGTCATTCATTAGTCCAAGTCCAGCTGTTCACACTGGAGACTGGTTATAACCTCTAATGGGGTATATTGGCTAATTAAGCAAATGAAAAGCCCATTTCATCTCAGCATTATGTCAGTATGTGATTTAGAGCCATGGCCATATTTTAATGCAGCCATCTCAGAAGTTGTTCTTACACCACAGGTACATCATTGAAGATTTTCACACCTGCGTCCCTCTTGGACAATGTCTGGGCTATGAGTGTGTATTTAAACCGATTACATCCCCGTGTGTGTGTACCTGTGTTCGTTATTTTGTTACAGATGTGTGTAAATCTTATTTTCTGCTGAGAACGAAGACCTTGTTCTTTTGCAGGCAGAGCCTCTTTGAAAATAAATGTCTGTGTCAATCACAATTTAAGTGCATCTCTGGATGTTACTATTATGCGCTGCATTTCTTTCAGCGAGGGACTCTGGGAAATTAACTCTGGACTTTCTGACCTCTGCTTCCTTCTGAAGCTAAAGCTCAAGGCCCCTAAGCAATTCAACACCATCTCTCAGGTTCTTCACGTCGGTAAACACGCAGCCTGACAGCGCCAACATGGGAGCCTGTATATTTGATTTTTCTCAAACTGCTCATTCTTATCAGTATCACAGGTCATGACATGTAGAAGAATAACGTGAACCTTAAGGGATGAGAGTACATGGAGGAAAAGAAAGTGAATTTGTCTTGGTCACTCGGGGGTTTGCAGAACAATCTGCACAGCACAGCACTGGGCAGCTGTAGTTAATCATAGGATCAATTGTAATGACTTCAATGATCGCTTCACTTTCTTGTGGCGCCATCAGGAAGTCAAAATTTGAATTTGTCCAGTTCACTGGCTCAGAGGTGTAACTGAGCCAGAGGTGTGCTGATGGCAGGACGCGCTCTTCTCAGACAACAAGGGGTTTCATTGGGTGGGGAACATCCTCTCAGGGCTTGACTCACCTGTGACAAATGACGAAGAGGGGAGGGATGTTTATTCTGGATGTGTAACTGCAGTTTGTTCAGCAGTGTCTTAAGGACAGCAAAGAGAAATGGAAGGATCGAGTTTCAGGAGATGGTACCTGATGACATTTACTTAAAGGTGGGGAAGATTGTTGATATTGCCACCTCTCCTTCTTCACAATGTGACCTCACATTTCAGCTAGATCAACTGGAGTGCTGATGATACTGTGTAATTGCTGGATAATTATCTATAGTTGTATTGTAAGCATTGTTTGTGTGTGTTTGGGGTGGGTATGATTTGAGTCACTGCACGTTAGCTTGATGTGGCGAGGAAAACGTGTAGCTGCCACACGTTGTTGCTGCTGTGCTGCTGATGTGTACTCTGGTCACAAGGACACAAATTTATACTTGGAATGTCAAAGTTTGCACTGCATGCAGGGACCTAGAGTGCAAAACAAACAGCTCCTAATAATTGCTAATATGGGAGTGTCTCACGTGAGTGTTCCAGGCCTACTTCTTGTGTGGCATAAATAAACAAAGATGTACAATAAGGCTGACCCAGAAACAGTGCACCATGCTGTAAAGTCATTTGCTCTTTACAGTTGAGTTAAGTGGGCAATCCAAGGCCTCTGCACTCCAATCTGAACAGACACCGGGTCTGCACAATTTGTTTGCCATAGAGTAAAGACAAGGTCAATAGGCTATTAATCTAATTAAACTGGTGTATGTATAGACTCCAGTGTGTGCATGTGCAGAGCAGAACAGTACAGTTTGTTCTTATTTATTTGCACCACAAATTTGATAGGCTGATTACTTTGCCACATGTTCAGCATCTATATTTTACAAGCCCCAACTGTTTCTTCCATGAACTGCAGCAGGGGTTCAGGCCACGCTGGTGTGACTTTGATGGACTGTCTCATTATTTTGGCGGGGGTGAACAGTTCCAGTTACATTACTTGACATAGATGTAACACAGATGTCGGGTTCTGCTGGCTGCTCCATCATCCGTCTCGCACAAAAAACGGCGTGATAATGATTTGGTCGAGGGAGTGATTTGACAGAAGATTTTGTGGATGGACTCTTCCCCCGTTGCGGTTATGTAAATTATTTTAAAATGAAAGACCAGAACTTACAACCAGTGATCGACTAGCGTTGACAGAAATCGGGTATTATTTCAGGATTTTGGCTTTACATCACGGCTCCACAGCACACATGTGACTCAGG
The DNA here is from genome assembly GCA_037975065.1 of Chaetodon trifasciatus. NCBI lineage: Eukaryota > Metazoa > Chordata > Actinopteri > Chaetodontiformes > Chaetodontidae > Chaetodon > Chaetodon trifasciatus. Next base: position 6,490,338 of record JBBMOE010000033.1, read on the forward strand.
AGACAGCTTGATGTTGTTTTGACGCTAAATGACATATGCAAATTCTTGAGTTTTTATATCTTGTTCACATATTTTTCCTATTGTTATTACAGGCTTCTCTTTACATGTGTGTGAACATAAAGTATGGCAGAAAACCCACTAACACCAGCCCACTAATTTCTTATCCTGTCTCTTAATCCATCCTTTTCATTCAGTGGCTTTGCGACTTTAGGCAGAATGAGAGCGCACATGCAGGTCACTCTCACCAGTGTGTGTTCAAACCTCCTCCCTTGAAGTTTTGGCTACAGGTCCTCTGACACTGGCCTTTGGCTCTGGAACATCATGTCCTGGATAATGAGAGGTGTGGTGGCGATGGTGGGGGCAGGAACAACAGCAGCTAGCCAGTGGAGCCTGGTCTCATTACAGCTGAAGGTGTCCTCTCTGTTATGAGTGGGAAGGCTTTGCCTGTCTGTTCAGTTGACTCTAAATGGAGAGATTGAGAATAAACTAAACTTAAATGTATTTTTTCACCTCATATTTTTTTAAGAATTGAATCAGCACAAAAGTGTCTTCTTTCAGTTTTCTTTTTCGAGGTCAGTAGATGTGTGAGAAAACAACACTGGCAGCTGAGTGATCGAAGACGAGCCTTTGTATGCATCAGACGTCTGCAGCGCTGACAGGCCATTAGAGACGGCCGGCGAGGTGGAGACACATAAGAACACATATTTACTCAGAAAATCCCATGATGAAGCTCAAAACATTTTGGACTGGGTGTACGAGGACTTTGTTATGCAACCTGTGGCCTCGAAGGGGGAGGACAGCTGGGTAAGAGGCATGGAGGAGCAGCAGATATTTATTTTAGGTTTGTGTGAAATGGCAGGAAGGTATGATGTGCAGTGTCCTTTTTCAGGCACTCACTCAGCGTCCACGCAGTCACAAGATATATAAAGTGGAAAAAGTCTTGAGTGTTGCATCACTTTGTACCAGCATTAGCTGTCCTGATGCCTTTATAAAATGGTTAGTACACCATTTATAATACTACTGGATTATTAGTCCGGGGTTGCCAGGTTGTTAAATGTAATTAATAAATAGTGTGTTCATCCTCCTCCAGTTTGCCTTTTTAGCTCTTTAATGAATGGATCGCTTTTTTTCTGAAAAAGAGTTTTTAACTTTTATTATCTGCAGATAGCTAGCAAGTTTTGCTTGATGAGGATTTTTTTTTTTTTTGCAGATTTTCTTCACAACCTGGTAAAAATTCTTCTATTAATGACTTTTAACTGATCTGTTACGCAATAGCAAACATTAATTAAAAACATGAATAAAGGAATGAGTCACAGATTATTCTATGAATTAATATAAATAAATTATATAAAATTATATAATGATATAAAAGTATAATAAATTATTCATTTTTTTTTTATATAACTTGTAAATATTTTCCCCAGAAACACGGAAATTTAAAGTGTCATTGGTGCAGAAAATCAGCTCTGATTTCAGCTCTGTGATAATACATTTTTCTGATCATCCAGCAGGTTTTAGTTGGTTTGTTTTGCCTAAGAAGATGAAGAATTAAAAAAGCTGCTATAAATCCCTATTGAGTCATGCAGATAGTCCAAAAGCACCTGTGAATATGAATATAGCCTCTCTGTGATATATGTAGTGTGCCACAGGTGCACATTGTGAGCCTCACCACAAAATGACCAAAAGTGCATTTGGCACGCCCCGGAGGCACTGGGCCGGGTGAACTTGTGCAATCTGTGCTCCACTGCTGGGATTCACGAAAACAGAGCCCTCAGAGAGCTTCTCACATATCCTCAAAGACCGTTGCAGATGTTATGTGCTCCTCTGTGCTCATTACTGCGAGGTTAAGAGTTCCCCAGCCTGCTTTCAGCTGCTGTCCAAAGCATCGGGGAGCCGTCTGCAGCAAGCATCTTTTTAATTTGAACAGCGCTTTGCTGGTTTCTGTCTGGAGGCTCGATGATTCAGTGCTTGGTTTTGAGTTTCCTTGGCAGAGAGGTGTTAAATATTCAGGAGTTTCAGTGTTCAACTTATAAAACAAGATAAGTGCTGTTCCTCTGCTCCTCACTGGCACCTCCAGCAGCATTATCTCTTTAAATAAATGCCATTATTGTTTAGCAGAGCACCGCTAACCCTCCCCCGATGATTGGACATTTCAGTATTATGCTGTTAGTGAGTGCTCGAGACGGAGGCCCATGGGGCAGCACATATAATTGGATTTCTCAAAAATTGTAGTTTTATTTTCAGAATATCGTATCTGAGGGATTCCGAGGTGAAAATGTGCAATTATATTCATAGATAGTTTTTTCCTCTGGATGCATTCCTTGGAGCGTGAAATCAGAGCTGTTGCTGCTGCTGCTGTCCATATTTATTGCTGCTTATTTATTTCTTTCTTTATTTTTTTACTTGACCCAATTTTACATTTCAAACTGTTCCACAACATTTTCCACACCGAAGTCTGCGCAGAAACTTTTTGCCCTCCAGGTTTTCATATTGCTTACTGGTGGTTTCGTATGCTTGTGCAGACTGTCGTGGGGCTGTCAGGTGAGGTTTGTTGGTGGTGGAGGTGTGACTGCTTCCTGGTTTCTGGATACTGTCCATAGACTAGACAGCCAAGTCACACTGTGACAGATTAAGATGTGACAAAACGAGGCAAACATCCTCGTGACAGCTACTCCTCGGCACATGGAGTAATGATGGGATGATAAATTGTGCACCAAACCCTATCCCCCTCAGCTACTGTTGCTACACCTACCAAGCACTCTACACAGCACATGGTAACAGTGGTGTATTTACCACTCTAAATATGCAGTCATTTTTGCAACAATGGGTCTTTGATTTCACTCAGACTCTTGCTGAAGTCAGTTGGGAGAAGAGTGAAAACATCCTTTCCATCAAGAAAAGTCTTCAGTGCTGCCATTTGCTCATCTTTCAGTGAAGAAACGTCTCTATTTCTGATATATCTAATGCTACAGCAGCATCTACGCTCACCTGCAAAGGAGCCACCATCGGAGAACAGGGCCTGGCTGCAGCTGCCAGCAGTTCCTCCTAAGACGCTGATTGGTCCAAAGAATAACTCGAAGCTTGGCAAGATGGATTCTCGGCTCACGTGATGTTGTGTGATCTCGTGCTCTTGAATCCAGCTACGCCGCAATGTAAATAAGCAGCATTGTTCTTGTGTGACAAGCAGAGCTATAGTCCAAGCATCATAGTACAATGGCCTATTATAAGTTAAACTGTAATTAAAAGATTATTTTTCAAGACAGCTGAGACAGCATGCTTCACTTTTACAATCATTATAGGATGAAGGCTAATCGGTGAATACAGCAAACTGAATATTATCTTGGCCAGAGTTGCTAGAAAGTGAACTTCCCCAATCAAACAGGACGGAGCCACAATCATTATGAGAGACTTAACGTTACTCCACTGGCTTCTTGGCTCCCTTTATCTGATTCAACCTTTATCCCACATAGTAACACAGTTAATGCCCTTTGCAATTCTTGGTCACTGTAGGTACTGAGCTAATTAGCCTGGAGTGCTTACGGTTACATTTTACAGTAGAGCAGATACACACACACTGTTTAATCTTTCTTAATCCCAGAAAGGAGACAGCACATTGAGTCATTTCCTGTATCTGTGTCCTGGGTTTCGCCACTGTCCTTTTGGATACCAGCCTTGTTATGACAGATTTTTTAACCCCATCATCATCGAACCAAACACTGACCTACTTTTCATGAGCTATATATCTTCCCTGCATTCTGATGGCGTTTTTCCCACCAACAAATCAGAACAAAGTTTTGTTTGACACCTGTCTCTCATTCTTCTGGACATCTGGAGCGAGCATATTAAGTGAGCGGATAAAAATAAGAGGGGACCTGGTATATCATACTAACTGTTACAATTATTATGATAAAGTTTAATAGAACTAGAAACTTAATTTTCAGTCTACAGCAGGACTGAAATGAAATTATGTGAAGAGGTCCAGAGGCTAATTCAAGAAAATTAACATTTGGTCTTGCATGCTCTCAGTCAGCATATTGAATCCATACTGTTTCTTTTCAGTTTCAGTTCTGCCAGTCGACATGTATTAAACAGCATGAACTGCATGCAAATTAAATCAGTGTGCAATCAGCGTAAAATAAACGGCCAGATCAGCTTCTGACATATACTGTAAAGGCCAACCTCTGCCTGTTTGTGCTGGGGTCTTATCACGCCCATAAAAATGTCAAGATGAAATAAGAAACAGTGTCAGGATTTGACAGGACCGCTCCCTTGCCTTTCGTGTGTGTTTCTCTCTTTCTGTGTGAGTGTGTGTGTTTGAGGTGAGCGGGGCGTGGCTACCTGCTCCCTCAGCTGCAGCCCACCTGCACACCTGAGGTCCATCAGATAATCACCTCCTGCAGTATATAAACCCCAGCTCTTCACTTCAGTCTTCACCAGGTTGTCTGTTGTCCATTGTACTGCTTTGTCTTTCCTCTTCCCTTCCTCTTGTTTTTTTTGTCTTTGAGGGAGGGCTTCAAGGATTGTATAGTGTCTATTTGTTGAACTGAAGAGATGTATTTGAAGGAAAAAAAGCTACTTCAATCACCTAAAAATAAGAATTGTTGTGTTTTCGTTACCTTAGACTGAGCTCTTTGTATCTACAGGTGGAACAGGTCGTCTTTGACAGAGTCCACCCTGTTGCACTGCCATGTTTCTACAGTAGCCCAGAATGGACAAACCAAACACAGGCTCTTGTACACTACTAAAAAAAGAATGTGAATCTAGATGCCACCAAATCTTACACATTGATCCGTTAAACATTCTTTTTAAGGATGATGTGGCCATGCAGGAGCAAAAATGTCCCTATAGGGCTGGTTTAATGCATGTGTTGCTCTTGTCACGAGTCAGTCTGCTCTTAACATCTGACTAGTTTTTCAAGAAGATCCGCAAAGAACCACCTGACCTTCAGCTCTGCCAGGAAAATTATAATAAAATAAGTAAAGTTCCTGGGTTGGTTCTGCTGTGAGAGGTGAGAGAGTAAACTTTCTTCTTTCAAAGTCATTCAATCACCACAACATTTACTCACATGGAAGTACGAATCCTGACAGCGTGACAGTCCAAGGAGATGGTTGAGAATATATAAACACTTTTAGTATATTGGAAAAATGGAGGACACAACCTGCAAAAACCTTTTTATCATTATCATGGTTGCCTCCCAGCTGCTGACCATTACCATGGAGACTAGAATCAGCACTATCGTGATCCAACTTATCTTGTCAGACTTTAGCCTCGCATCTGAATATTCTGTACAGTCAGTGAGTCCATTTACAATTCATGCAACATGCTGCTTTAGGGGAATGTTGAATAATAAATCTCAGCTATCGAAGAGACCAACTGAGAATTACTACAGAGGCGCCTGTTTTCCATCTTTAAGCAGATTCTGCCCCGTGCAAGATAAACATACCCTCTCATCTCTTGTTTTGAAGGCCCTGGGTTTGTATCGTGCCTCTCAAGACCTTCTTCAAGGTGATCTCACTCTTGAGCTGCAGATAACTTCAGGCGCGCACAAACCTTGGTTAGATTTGCATCAGCATGACTGAAATGGAGGAAGATGCTGCCAACACACATGTTTTCCTATCTTATAATTTTACTTATCTATGATATTTCTAAATGAAAAAACTCCATCATGTACTTTAAGGTCAAATAGTAATTTGATGCTTTATCCTTATTTTTATTTTCATCTTTATTCTACTTCTACTTTATTCCCTTATTCTTTTTAAATACTTGCTGGCTGTCACGACTAAATTTCTCCAGTGTGGGATCAATAAAGTCTTTTCTTTTCATTTTCTATTAATCTTTTATCTGTTTTTATGTCCATTCTGTCTTCCCTCACTTGGTGCATGTGATTTCTTTCTGGTGAAGCACTTTGAGCAGCAATTCCTGTATGAAAGGTGCTATACAAAGAAAGTTAATTATCGTTATTATTAAAGAGAAAGAAGTGGTATTGATTTAAATCTGCTTAATGGACTGAACTTTACAGTCAGACCAGTTCTGTAAATACAGCTGCATTCTTTATTTGTTTGACTGATTCAACCAAAAAGTGGTCAGATATCCTCACAGCTCAGAATTCTTACAATGTGACTAGAATCATAGAAGAAATACTGTAACGATGAAGATCCACCATCACCACATCGGCTGTTCATCTTTGAATGCTGCTGTTGTTACTCAATAACTGTAAGTGTTCAATGTTAAATAATAAAAAAAGAATTAGAAATTATTAAAATTCAACACTTTTATTATTCTTATTTTCATTCTTAACAACATTTGACAACATTTATTTTTATGAGAATATTTTTGCACAGTAAAACAGTCAGTAAAATAGGTTTTCCAATAAACTGTGAATCACCAAAACCATGAAAGCTCCTTGAGTGCACAGTCTTGAATGTCCATAAAAAATATCAGGCTTTGGTCCAGCAGTAGAAGATTAACTGCGGACAGATGGATACACACAATCGCACACATACGACCAAATGAAACAGTAACAGTGTAATTGGGGAAAATGCCAATATGAAATATGAACAGACTTCTGAAAAGGGGCATTTTATTCTAAAATTGTTGTAAATGTAAAATTGAATCCAATGAAACTCTTCTGAAAATGAGTGATGGAGCAGCATTTCATAATTGGAGCAGCTGTGGCTCAGGACGGAGGGCTGTTGGTGCACTTATCCGAAGGTCGGTGGTTCGATTGTTGGCCTTTATGCTGTGCCAGGGTGTGTGAGTGTGTGTGAATGGTTAATTCCACCATAGTGCGACTGTGTGTGTGAATAGGTGAATGCAGACTTGTGTTGTAAAAAGCACTTTGAGTGGTTATCAGACTAGAAATGCAGTACATTTACCATAATATTGACTTAATAATTTCCTTAATTATGTCACTAATTGTTGGCTCATTTGTACATTTACTGTGTCTGTTTTATTTGTTTAACACTGGAAACCTAGAGGCTCCACACAATGTCGCTTTAAAGCGCAGTGATAACGCTCCACTGTTTGTACACAGAGCTGATTGTGTCGAATCAGCAGTGACGTGCTCCTCCTCACCAGTCACTGAGTTCAACTATGCTGAGCTCTCGTCTGATTTTCCAGTGTGGCTCCTAATGTTAGTGAGCTGCCAGCTGTGGACAGGGAAGCACACACACATACACATACACATACACACACACACACACACACACACACACACACACACACACACACACACACACACACACTGCACTCCGTCTCAGAGGCGGAAGTGTGAAAACTCTTAAGAGTCATGAAGCTCATTGCGAAGGCGTAGTGGCTTGATTCTGTTTGGGTTTTAGGGCACATGACCCTAAGCTTTGTTTGACTGTGTAATGCAGCGAGATAATGGATAGTAATGTGACCAGCAATGTCTACCAATGGGACGACTGTAGACTTCAGTGCATCCAGCACAGCAGCAGCTTTCGTCCTTATTTACAGAAATACTGAGTGTTAATATTTGCTAATAAGTAGTAATTAAGTACAATAGTTGTTGATGTTTTCATTAGTTTTAGGGCTGTTCTTTCAACCAGGTGTCAGCTGTCATCTTACACCTGTCTGTGTTAATCTGCCTCTCATCGCCACAACTCTGCAGCCACCAGAAGCTCTGTGTATGTCCCCATGAAGCTGTTTGATTAAAGTTTGCTGTTTAAGAATGCATCATTTCATTATTTGTCTTATGGATCCTGGTCTCCACCGAATATGAAGTTTCACCTCAGCCGGCCTTGAGATGAGATAAAGATGATAAAGATACTTCTCACCGACAAATATGTGTCTATTTGGATCCTCATTAGTCGTTACCTTGGTAACAGCTTGGACATGTACCAAAAATAAATGTACATTGCAATCAATACATGTTTGCATTACACAGATACAATCATCATTGTATAATAAAAATGTAAAAGATAATAAAAACATAATAAAAATACCTCAAAACCAAACAATTGACAGTGAAATCTCCTAGTTTGAACACCCATACTGCAAAGAAGGTGAAAGAAGACGTTCTCAAACAGCCATATTTATAAATCCATCATAATTTTACATATTTTTAAAGTGATACAAACATATACACACACTTTTCAACTCTCCAGTTACTTAATTATTGAATCACAGTGTACTGCAGTTACTGAAAAACAGGAGAGTGATGTGGCTTTATAACACAGCTGTGCTGTTTCATTAAACTGACAGATCACCCTTTATTGTTCTGCATTGTCACTGAATCACAGACAGTAAACAACATTTAATCTCATTTTCTTTAATACAGCTGTTTATCTACTAGATGCGCCGTCTTTATCACTTTTGCTGGTGCTTTTGTCACGTCACTGCAGACGTGTGTGTGTGTGTGTGTGTGTGTACAGTAAGTGTTGTGATGGATGTGTGTACTGTGTGTGTGTTGACAGTGCTCAGCATCCATAGATGGAAAATGCCAGCGGTTCAGAGTGAAGAGGAGGAGCCTGAACGGTCACAGTTATATAAAATAATTGGAAGGTTATATAACTGTTCAATGTCTGATGTTGTAATTTTTTTTTTTTCTTTTTGATGGCTCTCCTGTGGCAGAGCTCCGCTTTTGCTGTCAATTAAAAACATTTACTGATTACAGGTTAGCTTTCGTCTTCCCACTTGCTCATCTAAATTGTCACTGTGACTCATAAAATAGTGCCTGTAATCACTGTCAGATTTATTTTGTACAGCAGCTGAAGTGAAATGATGGTTTTGTTTCGTCGGATGGGGATACATTAGAGGAGCAGGTGCATAAACAAGCATGAGCAGGGTTTGACTGAAAGTTTTGCCACATCAAACATCTACACATCTGAAACATAACCCTTTTTCAGAGTGAAAAGCGAAAGAGGTGACGCAGAACAGGGCTGACCTGAAACATGATAAATGCAGCTCAGCCTGTTCAAACTTCTATTACTCAGTGTCAGTAGCAGTGACAGTGACTCTGAATTTCACAAAAAATAACACAACATACCTCAAATTATGAAATGTTATGCCAATAAAATCTGCCCTAAACAGTACATTTCCCAGTCATTATAAGCCATATAAATACCACGTACTTTCTCCATCTTTCTCTACCTCTCTATATCTTAATTGACAATAAAAATGTAATATTTGGAAGCTATGCTTGCTTGTGATACTGCAGTTACTTCCCGTTCGCATTGCATTTGATTGGATGGTATGTCAGATGTTTCCTAGCAACTGATTCACACATTACCAAAATCTTAATGAGCTTTGACATTTCTTATGTCTTGATGATCAACCTGACTTTAGTAAATCACTAGTTTGAAAGCAGCTCATAGTTCCTAAGTATTATCTATCATTACTGTTATTCATTTCACCTGTTTTGTCTCCTGTCACATGTCAAAATATCAAATGAAAAGACTTATTGCATGCAGGACAGGACAGCCAAAATTTCCTTTAAAACTCCTCGACATCAAATGTACAGAAAGACCTGCAATGTCACGCTCTAACAGGGTCAGTGCATCCTCTGCTAGCCAGCTGACAGTTAGCAGCGGTCTGATGATTCCCTTTGCTTTCTGTCTGAACTCTCCTTTAGCATTTCACAAGTATCTTATGTGCCGGGTGCCAAGGTGATCAGAACTATTCATTTGATTAAATATTAGCAACATAGAAGCATCAGTATTAAAGTCAGAGAGTTTCATAACCTTGTGTTGCAAGACTCAATTGGTCTGTTTGTCCTTAGTTTGAATGTCAGTGATGTTTGTGTGGGATGATGAATCTGTCACTTAAGATCCAACTTTCCGACAACATACACATACATACACTCAGACACACACACAGACACATACAATGCTTGTGTGAAAAAGCAAATGAAGCAAACGGACGAGTAGGTAACAGCTCCACTGCGCTTGATTCTGAGAATCCACTTTCTGCTCACGTGAGAATAAGGCTGAGCAGGAGCTGTGAACTCAGGTCTGGGTTCGTGCAGTCTTGTGACTATTGTCATGACATCAAATCTTGCCACTTTAGCAGCTGGGGACACGTGCACCCTGAGCGCTCTGCATATAAATTGACAGTTGAAAGAATATGTGGCTGACAGGGAGACGTAGGTAACAATACTGATCCCAATGATGATTGCTAACAATTTGTTGCATGTAAGAACAGAAGAAGGCAGCTGCTGTGGATCTGAAAGAGGTTTGTGATCATGAGTCCTCTCACCATTTGTACTGTTTTTCTTTGTTATTTCTTTTCTTATTTTGTTCTCCTCATGAATGCAGGACATGATCTGCCGCATGCTTCTCAATAATATCCTGCAATTTCCGTCATTATGTCAGTCAAGCTCTGCATGGGCGCCTATGCACATGAGGGCTTTCACATGGCTAAACTGTCAGTCACCTAGAAAGGAAAAATGGCCCTGGGTGTTGTTCACCACCTACCTAACAGCTGTAGACAGGTGTTTGTGTGTAGTTGTACAATATCTGACATGGTTTGAACTGTTAGGCTGCACACTGTTTCCTCTGCAGAGGGTGAAATTAACAGACAGATGATGAACATCTACTGTTCAGATCATGTGTGAAGCAGTAGAAGCTGACATGTTAGACCAACCTCACGTGTCAAAATAAGTTTCATAATTCATAAAAATTATTCGACAGAATTGCTTTTCTGATGAAAGTCTCCCAGTTCCACGAAGAGCTCTGTATGAAACCACAATCCATTCATTTTTCCAGGAACTCAGCACAGCATGACCATTGAACTCGAATGTTAATGACTGCAAATAAAAGCAAAAGCAACTGATCTCAGATGTGTATGAGTCTGACCTGCGACGGATGAGGAATCCTTTGAAAGCAAAGCACATCTAATTGCTGGTCTTTCAGAGGAACAACTTTCTGGACCAGAAGAAGAAAAACAACAAAACGTACACACACAAAAAAAAAACAATATATTGTCTTTATGTGAGGCTTCAGAAGCTTCAGTTCAACATGGCAACAGTGTTTTATTCAGATGGAAGAACATCAACTAAATCCTGTCGTTATGGTAAGTGGGAAGCTACAGCCTTTTAACTTATCTTAGCATAAAGCCTGAGAACAGCTAGCCTGGCTCCGTCCAAAACATCTAGCACAACATCTAGCCGGTAAACCTGCACACACACACACACACACACACACACACAGCACTTACACTCACATTTATTGAAAGGACCTACTTGGCTGTCTCTTGATCTCCAGTAAGTCTTAATCAATTTTGCTGTTGCTCTACTAGAGCAAATAAATCCACTCTCTGTGTTCTGTCCTTGGTAACTAATCTGTAGTGTGTATCTGCTTTTAGCAGGGTCTCCTCAGGTCATGTTATCTCGACACTCACACTACCTCTCCTGCTCCAGTAGCTTGGTTTACCAAGTAGAAGGTCCTCAGGATGGACGTCTTTTGTCTGCATCTGTGGTGCAGCAGCAGGTTAGAAAATGCATTTTATATTCTCAGACACCAACATCCACACCTTGGATTTAATGCAGGAGAACAGTTTCCTCTATTGTACTGATGCATCAGTTTTCACATTTTTCAGGCTGTGTTCCTGTTTGTGTAGCCTAGATGTCTCTGCTGTGATGAAAGCCATGCATGTGAGAGCATAACTGTGCAACGCAATACCTGCACGTGTTCTTGCTTGCCCCGCTTACTGACTTCATATTTACAGCAATATTGCCTCAGTGCCTCATCTCTCATCTCTTTCTTAATCTATCCACTGGACGGGTGCAGCACTGAGGATGTTTTCATCATCTTCATCAGCTCCTCTGGATTTGGATGATCATATCAGATTCGCAAAAAGAAGAAATTCGTAACAATAAACTAGCTGAAATGCACAGAAAACACAACAGACGATTGGTTACTGTTAACTTCTTACCATCCACCTGAGCAAAACCTTTGGTGAAATGTGAAACTTGCCCCATTGAGAAGAGGAATTATACAGTGCAGGGAACAAAAGCACATTCAATAAGCTTTGTGATCTTTGGTGACCTTTAGTGAACCTTTTATTAAAACCCAAACTAGTCCAAAAGAGAGAATACTGGATGTGCAAAGGGTAACATTTTCATGCTTTTCAAGCCTGGTGACACACTTAGGCAGCACTTACGACATTCTGTCTGACCGACTGCTTACCAAAACATCATATGTGCAGAAAGGAGTGTACAAGTGCTTAAACTTGCACAACTGAACAATCTTTCCACAGGCACACAGTCACACCAAACATGAACAGGTGCATGTGGCCAGGGCAGAAGGTATTTGCCCATTCACAGGAGGAGAAACTTAGCTTTGAGGAATGCCATGTGCATCATGAAATAATATTTCACTCCTTTATGTAGCATGATTATAAAGCAGGTTTATAAAAAAGTGAAATCTTCAGTACACAATATCTTCTACATTTTGTTACCTTTCAGGTAACTGCTGATCCACTCAAATGAAGCACTAGTAGGTACATTTCCTCTCCTTTCATATATTTCAGTGAATTCAGAGTACTGAATAGAGCTGTCAGGAAATCCTTGCATGGGAAGAGTGCCTCCTTCTGGCCATCAGGATGAAATAAAGGTTTTTAAAAATAGTTTCCAGGTTACAGTGAGCATAAAACCAGTACCAGTAAAAGAAGGCTGAATATGAAACTTGAAAACAGAAAAGGAGCCTATTTTCATTAAAACTGTACATTTCCATCAAAGTCCCTCGGCACAGTCCTCTGTCCTCTCAAAGTTCACAGTCATGAGATATGAATGATTTCAGCAAGTGGGCAAATGGGCCAGAACTTAATGATCATAGTAAAACCAGAACTTGCCCACTCTGTGGAGGAAGTCTAATACTCCTAATCAGCTTTACAAAATGCCACCTGGAAACAAACCCTGCGCTGAAAACCTTTTTCTTTGCTTCTTCATGTCATTAATTTCAACATCATGATCTCCACCATTATAAAGATCCCCTGCAGTCTGACCACGCTTCCTGATGACTTCTGTCCTTTAACATTAGCCAGCTGACGACTAGAGGTGTACTTCCCGACAGAAGGTATCCACAGTGAGCAGTTATAAGGCTGGCTCGAGTTTCCTTTCTGTACATCTATTGTGCTCCAGACTTTGTATCTTCCATGTTGGTCCTCCTCTTCCTCTGTGCTGGCAGAGTTCGTCAAGTTAACATCCCCCTGGAACCAGTGGATGACGCCACTGGGATAAACTCCACTGAACCAGCACTTAGCATGAGACTCGTTGATGAACGAATTAGAACTTCCAGAACAATCTGCGAAGATCGAGGTCTTTTAGAAAGATGAAAGACAGAAAATGTATTATAAAAATATTAAAAGTTAACTCACCCACTACTGTGACAAGAGTTGTGGCAGACTTTACTCCCACTTTGGAGCGTAGCTTGCAGAGGTAGCTTCCCTGGTTGACTGGCATCACGTTGAGGAGAGTCACAGTGAGAACGTGAGTCTGGGATGTCGGAGCCGAGCTCGCACACAGAAGCTCTGGGTCGGGTTTGAGGTCTCCATATTGACACGTTTTATTTCTAACCAACCAGGTAAATAATGTGATATCCGAATGATGTAATGTGGCCTCACATGTCAGTGTCACATTTTCTCCACACCGTGCCGCCACCTGGGAAATGGTCTGCAGCTCCACACCGTCACTGACTGAATTATCAGAGAGAGGGATGATTAGGTCAAAGAACATAACACAGTCTGATGAATGATTCCTGCAAAATCACATCATTCATCGGTTTCAGTCACATTTTATTACCATTACCATTAAGTAACTATATTGAGGTCAATAGAAAGATTCAAATTGTTATAATTATCTGTGAAAGCTGTCTGCAGAGATGCTCTCTATGAGTTACAGTTGATCTGGATTTTGGGCTGCTGCAGACAGTCTGTACGATACGTAGCTAATTAGCTTAGCTTAGCACAATAACTTGAAAAAGGTGGAACCAGCGAGCCTCGCTCTGTCCAAATGTCACAAAATCCACCTACCAGCACGTCTAAACTCGCTGCTTGACACATGATGTCTTATTTGTTTGATCCATACTAAAACAGAAGTATGAAAACTGCAATACATGGGGCTTTGTGTTGGACTGACACTGGGCAGAACCATGCTAGCTGCACGTTATGCTTTACCACGTTAAAGTTTTGTTGCTGTGTATTCACCGCACAGACGTGAGAGTGCATCGTTTATCTCATCCATCTCTCAGCTAGAGCCATTACTGTGTTTCCCAGGATGTAAAATTACTCCTCTAAGTCCCAAAATGGGGTTAGAACAGGAGATTTACCATAAATACAAGAGAAATCGACTGAAAAAGTCAGTGACTGAAGGTCTCCTGTTTGCATTTTCCTCTTACAATTTGTCTTTTTCTTGAAATCATAAAAGTGTCCATGCAATGATGAGCACATATTTTCTGTAAGCCACAACCTTTTAAATCATTTACAAAAGCACTCTGACGAACATGTCTTTTCATGCACAAAACAAAGCCTCACCAGTGACTGCCAAAGTGAAGCAGATGATAGAAATCCAGGCATGACCGTGCCGCATCCTCACACCAGGGTACAAACTCATCACTTTGCTCTGTATTAAAATCAATATGTATCTCATTAGATGGACCAGATGAAAGCCAAACACAGAGAGCTACTACATGAGGTAAAACAAGCTCGTCTCCACTCACCATGGTGCTCTCCTGAACACTCAGCTACCAAATGTCTTTCATCCAGTGTAGATTTCTACGGTCCTGCAGTTCAGGTCTGCTTCGCTAAATGTGCTGGAGTCCAAGAGGACGTGTTGTGTGAAAGAACATCCACTGAGTCAGCCTCAGCTTTTTAAAAGAATCCTCAGATCATGTGGTGTCAGGTTGTACTTGAGCGTGAGCTAACATGCCCTGGAATGAATGACTGAGAGACACAAAGAAGAGCCGAGGTTTCGCTTCCTGCCTCCTTCATGAAACGCTCATGGAAAGAAAATAACTGACACATCCAGATCATTTCTTGCAAATTGCCTCTGCTTTCCTGGTATGTCATCTCCAACTTACACTTATTTCTGACAGAAAACATTATTTTTCTGTTAAAAAGTCATACTCATTTTAGCAACATGTATGGATTGAATCAGTTTTTACTCTAAAAAGCGACCTTCACACATTTATTTATCACATAATCGACTCTGTGTGCCTCTATATTTAAAACGCAGAGGCTACATACATATATTTTAGAAAGTGCTGTAGTTCCCATTACTAGCTTTCGTGTTTGTGTCATTCCTTGATAGGTCAGGAGAAGAAGAACTGAGATTTGAAGTTGAAGTTGGGGCTTTACATAAAGAGCATTGTATTTTCTTCAGACAGGGAGATTTTTTGTGTTTAAGACGACTTAAGCCGTGTCACATTAGCAGGTTTAGGATAACATCAATTCATAGTCATTCATATTTGTCCCTGAAGTTGTTTGTACCGCTCTCTGACTTATCTGTTGACTTGACGGTGCAGAGCCTTAATTTGGGCTGTCAGACTGTTACAGTGGAAATGCTTCCTTTTAATCACCCAAGAGCCTCTCTGAATCTTTGAGAGATTTACTCTGAGCATCAATTACAGATTACACCGAACAGCCGAATTTAAAGTGGTATGAGCTGTGTAAAGACAATGAAAAACAAGTGACATTTCTGCCCTCACTGACAGAACAAATGACAGCGTACACATCATAAATCAGTTCAATCTGATACATCAGCGTGACATATATTCTCTCAGTCACTTTGTAAACAGCCTGTTGTAGACCAGTTTATTTGTTTATACTATGGAGGAGATTCCTTTCAGATTTGGTTTCAGGTTTGTGTAATACTTCTCACTCTGACTCACTCAAACCACTTATCTCTGGAGGCAGATGCCAAAAAGATGTGAGCTGCCCACAAGGCAGTGCTGGAAAAACTGAGGTTAAGATTGACTTAAATGCTCTTTTTTTCTCCAAAGAAGCAACATGGCACTTGAGTTTGTTATATGAATTCTTGAAAACACTATATCTTCTGTTATTCAGGGATTGGCTATTATTTGTTCAAGAATAAGTGTAGCTGGGTGATGGTTTTCTCTTCAGAGAGCGGGCAACGAAATTGTAAGATTCTTTTCAAAGTCGCTGAATTTTGTTTTGGCCTAAGAACCAACAAACAAACCAAAAGAACAAACAGTGCAGACTGTAATTATTTTAAGAAAATACAAGAATAACAGGTTGATTTTCAAGATCCTGCTCCTGCATAAGATACAAGTTATTCAGTTGTCCTGCTGAGAGCAAATCAACTTCTCAGCGTAAATAATTTATACAGAACATTTCACGTCTGTCTGTAACTCACAGCAAGAATTGCACTCAAGATGTATTGATTTTGTATCATTTTTATCCTCTGCATTTTAAAACCACAGACACGTCCCACCCACATTCTCCAGTTTCACAGTAAACAGTGGAAAGGAGCTGTACTGTGTGTGCAGAGGATCGGCCTGATTATGAAGAGAGAAGCAAGTAATCTGCTTGTATCAGCCAGAAACTGGCAGGAACAGCAGAAAAGCTATCTGTCCAGACATCTCCCAATAGCACAGTGAGCCTGTGAGAAAAGGCGGGGACGCAAGAAATAACAAGTTGGTCTTCCTCACGATGAGGCATTATCAGTTTCTCTTCTTTTCTAAATCAAAGGTTTCTCTGTGTGGAGCTAAGGCTCCATTTACACTTGGAATCAAATGTAGTGTGTATCTGGATACATTATCTGGAGAATCACATCCAGTTCGATCTTTGCAATTAACACCTGATAAGCATCCTTGTATCTTGATTTGGCTCACATTATGATGGATCTCAATATGCACATTACTTAGGTTTGGGTGGCAGACTTGTCGACAAACATGGCGCACCCCAGGTGAAGGAGAGGAATGCCAAATACTGGTATCCTTCATTTTTTGTTCACTTTTTGAGAGGGAAGACGAGCTCACCGCTGCTGCTTTGCTGGGCTTGTTTAAACTAGCAGGAAGAGGCAGAGTTAGGTGCCATTTCACTTTGCTTTGTGGATTTTGCTTTTGAGAATGAGGTCATGCTGTAAGGACCACATTTACAGCTGGCTAAGATCCAATCACAATGCAAGACAAACTCCAGATTGGCCCCATTTAGATCAGTATCAACACTACTGTCAGGACTGGCAGTATCCTCCTGCTTGTTTCCTTGTGTTTCTCTTGTTTCCCTCCCTTGTGTTTCTGGTGTGTTCTCTCTCCCTGTCAGTGTGTCTCTGTTTGTGCCTGAGCTGAACTGGACGTGGTTCACCTGCTCTCCTCCTGCTGCCAGCCCACCTGCACACCTGAGGCTCATCAAGCAATCAGCACTCACAGTATATAAACTACGGTCAGGTCCAGTCTTTGCCAAGTTGGCAGTTATCCTATGTGGTACTGTCTTGGCTCCTGGTTTGTGTTTCCTAGTCTGATCTGTGCTCCTGATCTCACATCTGTGTTTTGTCTCCTCTGCCTGGAAACCTCTGAGCCATTCTCCACCTGGCTTTCCTGCTGTGAGTCAGCCAAATTTTCCTCGCCTTGTCTCCCTGATCTTCCCTCGTCTGCTATTCCTCGTCGCCTGTCCGGATCAAGCTCCAGCAAACTGCACATTCTGAACATTTGTATTGCACTAATAAACTGCTTGCATTGCTTTGTCTACCGTTTGACTTCTGGGTCCTACAAACTCTGGAGTTAGGTGACCTTTAAACCTGTTGGGCGACCACCTCCAAATGTCCAGTTGATCCCAATATATACTGTATGCATGGACACCTTGGATTAGTATGACTTTTTCCTTATGCAGATAACAAATTTGGCATTAACAGGTGGTTTTCCTAATGCAAATATATCTAGATACATTGCATGTTGGTACCAGGTGTCAATGATACCTACATATCAGTTTAAGGATACTTATCAAGGAGTGATTTCATCACATTGATAGAGAAAAAGTAAAGTTTATAGTTTGAGAAATGCTTGTCGTGTTTCTTCTTTATTTTACACATGGGACAAAATCTTAATCTTAAGCATTGAGACACACCAAAGTACGACAGAAAAACTGCAATAGAGATGAGTTAATACTTCTCTCTGGATGTACAGCACATCAGAGGTGCCATCAGGGTATAAGGTTAAAGTTAAACTATTATTTAAATGGTTGTTTAATAATTGTTCAGCTGATGTCCTGAAAGTATGTTTGCATACACAAATATTAAGACATTTGCAGTTTAAGCCAAGCACGTATTCCATCACACAACTATTGATACCCAGACCAGAAAATATTTTTGTGTCGAGGAAAAATTTGCAAGAATAGGTAGATGATGTCCAGACAGGTTGATGCAGGCAGACGTGTGAAAATAATATAGCCATGAAGCCAAAAAGTACCCTCCTGCCTCAACACACAGTAACTGGAGATGTGGAGCAGCTGGGAAATCAAGCAGCAGGTCAGGGCTGATCAGTGATGAGTCACAGGTGTGCAGGGCCAGGGAGCACACTGAGGACACCTGGTGGACAGGTGAGGAATGGCCAAACAAGAGCAACTGGAGTCACAACAAAGACAGACAGACTGAGAGTAAGTGAAACAGCATTTTCTTGTAAACTGAAACAATCAGAAAATTTCCAGACTATTTTGCAGATATGTTAGAGTTGAAAGCAGTTCAGCCTGAGGTTATTGAAAATGTGTTCCTCCTGAGTGAAAGACAAACAAGAGGAGAAGAAAACAAAGTCTGTAGTGGAGGGAGAGATTTTCTTTAATGTGTCAAGATCCTTTCTGTGCCAAAGAACTGATGAGAACCATTTCACTCTGCCAGCACCGGTTTGCAAAATGAATGAAACTGATGTGTGTTTCCACGGTGCACCACAGCATGAAGGCTGAGCAAACACGGGCACAGCCTTACAAACCCTGTATTTTTCTAAGTGCTTTTCATTTAATTTGAGCTCTTTTAAAAAGTTCAAGGTTACTGTGCAGTTTTCACTTCACAAGTCTTGCAAACTTGAGGATATCCGTGTCTGTCTGCAGTTTTATGCCTTCCCACTTCAATGGGATATTGTACAACACATATTCAGACACTATTTGCAGCACAGAGGCATTTGGGCCATAATATTTCCTCTTTTTGTGAGCTGAAACACTATGTGATGGCAGATAAATATGTTTTAAAGAGTTCAGGCCCATCCAGTGTACAATGAAGTTTTGCTCATGTCCTCAGTAAGGATACAGGTCAGAGCCAATGTTGCACTATGTTACAAGTTCACAGCTAATACTCCTCATTAACAAGAACAGTGGCAGGTTACTGATTTGGAAGTGGGCTATCTTTGAGGACACTCTGAGTGCCTCAAAGGTTTGAGTGCACACTGTTTGTGCTTACATTTCATAGTCTGCATAATGTGCACCAATATAGCACCTGTCCTTAATATTTCATGAGCTTGTAATGCATTTCATTCTTAAAAGTGATGAACTGCAATGCAGCTTATTAGTGCAGCGGTCGCATGAATATTGCACAAAGAGCAGTAAGTCATTGTGCATGCAATGAGTGAACCTGGCCAGCAGTCAACTCACCTGAAACTTCAATTTCCCCCAAAATACCACCAGACTTCCAAAAAGCAAATGCATGCAGGCTTTTCTGGGAAGTCTGCCTTTCACTCAGCTTTGATCTGTTTATATGCGCAGACCTCTGAGTAAGAGAGAATGTGAGCTCACACCTGTATTTAGAATTCCCACATGTTGACAGATGCAACTCTTTTCATGCAGTGCAGCATGACAGTGACAAAGAAAACCCCTGAAACCTTGAAAGTGCCGTGCGAGGCGCTGCTCTGCACATACAGTCACTCACACAGGATGTATGCACATACACTTGCTGTGAAACTGTTGTTGAGGAGTGCATTTTAAATATTTAAGTATGCAAGTATATATTTTATTAAATTGTTACTCAAGCGTGAAAGCCTCTGCAGAGGGAGGAGAGAGAGGAGAAAGACACGGCGATGAAGATTCATAGATCCTCTCTGCTGGACTCTGGGGTTTGTAAGATGTCAGTTTCACACATCTTTTAGCTCATTTGCTATTTCATGCACCGCTATTAAGACTTTAATGGATCTCAGTCTTGATGGAGCTGCATAAATGAACATCAAGACTATTTCTATGTTTTCAGCACCAATACTGGAGCATCACAAGTGCTGTGCATCACTTTCAGTTACATTAATGGCCGTTATGGACATTTATGGCGATGCAAAGCAGGTGATCCATCAGTGAGAGGCGAGATACGTGCTGAGAGCTCCTTTGTGAGAAACAACTCATCATGCGTTGCTGGTGGCAGGTTGGAGAGATGGAAATAAAGACTTTAAATAAAATCATGTCTTTCAAGTGTCCGCGGGTGGAGTCAGTCAATGGCAAAAAGCAGTGCGGCTCAGTTGAATGGCACAAGCTGGTTAAAGTAGCAAGTTGAACTTAAAGCAATGGATAAATGGTTGAAAGAGTGCACTATATAAAAATAAAGTCTAAATGGCTAAAATAGTTACCCAAAGAGTATGGATGAATGGTTGAGATAGGCAAGGCAAATTTATTTGTATAGCACAATTCATATAGAATTTTCTTCTACAGCCCTTGTTAACTTGCCAGGAAACTGCTGAAAGTAATAAAAGGGTTGAAACATCCAGTTTCTGTTAGTGTGGTAGCATACAAACTGAAACAGTGACAGAGGTATATGAAGAAACTGAAAAATATACACTCGCATATAGTTAAACAACATCCAGTTCAATGGAAGGAACCGTTCATTGGAACAAAAAGGAGTACCTGTGTTTATCTGTAAGAGGCTGTCAGGGTGTGTGAGAAAATAAAGTACAGCATATCAACTCTGGCATAATAATATAATGTCTGTAATGTTATCTTAAAGGATAAACATTTACTATTTGTCTTCAGATGGCCTCCTGTCCAGCCAATATCTGATATCTGACCTCTCAATTTGTCCTGTCTGCATGTTTTAGTCACAGCCATTTCATCTGAAACAAACCAAAAGTCTCAAAAATCAACCGTGCATGAACTTGAGTGTCACTAAAATCACTTCCTACCCACTTTGTTAAATGAGTGTTTGCCATCCTTTGTTTGCATCATATTTAAATGCACGGAAGGCTTCCTTTCCCCTGAAAGCCCATAATTACCCTGCTTTTACTCAGACACTTACAGTAACTATTATGGCATTCTCGCTACCAACATTATGGAGATCGAGTCCAGAGAAGGGCACTGAAAACAGGAACTTTTTGTGAGAGTCTTTGTTTTTTTAGCTGCTTTGAGTGAAGCTCAGCAAAGAATGAAAGATATGTGGGCCCAAGTACTGAGAACTGACCTGCTTAGCATTCAGCTCATGACTTTCTCCCACATTGCTGGCAGACAAACAATA